>LUGF01038714.1:282978-298655 GCA_001625245.1 Calycopis cecrops | reverse complement strand
TTTTTTATAATAATTTGTTAAAAAAAAAACAAAAAAAAAAAAATGAAATGCACAAAAAAATAATGGGTAGGTAAACATTGCAATTTATAGTTTAAGAAACAATATCCCACATCGATCATATTAATCCAGTCACTATAACTCAATTCCGAGGTTTCACGGTTTTATATGCTCCAGGCACTCCACTAAATGGAAATGTCAGAATTACGTGACAGGTAGGTACTCACTTGTTAGTAGTTTATGCAACTGTCGTATAATGAAGGGTATGAAAACACGAGTGTGAGTTTTTGAAACGAGCGGAGCGAGTTTCAAAATAGTAACGAGTGTTTTAATACCCGTGTTATATGCAGTTGCATACACTACTTTATCTTCACTAATGCTATTAATCAAATAATCAAACATTGCGAAGCATTAAATTCACGCGTACGTGTATTGTCACAGCGAACTTGCCGCCATTAAAATCTAACCAATGAGAGCGCAGCTGCAGCGCGCGCAGGGCCAATCAGGAGCGAGCGCGCGTTGTTAAGGATTTTGACATAAGGCTCTTCCACCAGCACAGTGTTATAATGAGATTTTACGATATCGATTTGGATATTATAACATCATGTCAAATTGCTTAAATTGAGTTTTTTGTTGTCTGAGCTATAACAGTAGTTATTATAAGTTAAGTATTGGAAACATAAGTAGAATGTTACAACATTAGTGTAGATAAAATTATGTTTAACACAGTTTATACCTTATGTATGAGCAGTTTAAATTTAATAGTATATTTGCAAATGCATGTTTCAATCACTGTTGGCGTGATAGTCGAGACGCATGGTGCTTGTTGTGAGCGAAACAATTCTACATCTATGGTGTTTGCGGTACTCATTAAATGAACGATTTACGGATTTTTGAAGTAAACTTCTTTACGCGCGCTTGATTTGGGGAGTAGTCTGATGAATGCGTGACGAGAGCGTTACGAAAAGTGTGATCGGGCGATGCGAACGGAGTTTGAGATTTGAGAGGTAGATATAAGTTAGTGAAGACAAAGGGAGAGAGAGAGTTACGTTTCTCTTATTACTGTAGGAGCAAGAAAGAGCAGTACGCGCGCTCATTTTATTTTTCTCTCTCTTCCCTCTCCCTCTCAAAGCCAGTTATGTTTCGTGTATGGGGTTTTACTTCAGTCGTGTGGTCTAAAGCACACATTTTTTTTTTCACGAGCAGTCGGAGCCACTTTTATGAGTGCCGTCGTCCATAGACATCCACATACAGGTTATATAGAAGCGCTGTCCGATGCGATACCGCAGCTGTTTAGGTCGTTATCGTGTAAGAGAGAGGTACCTCCCCTTTGTCCCTTTTGGCTGCATGCATGCATGCACGTGGCACTACCTCTTACTAAATGTGTCGCCGTTTCCAAACCGTGAGATCACGATAGAGATAAGCTCCGCGCTGCTCATTAACTTCATAGTTATGCGTGAAGTTAAAAAACACTTAGGAATAGATTAAAACCTGCCAGCGTACGACGTGAGTGTCGCAAATAAATGACGAACCATACCTTTATAATAAAACAACTTTATCGTATTTTATCGCGGTTTATTTTACAAGCCCGACGTTTCAGAAGCTTCTTTCTCTCTTTCTCTCTCTTTCTCAACCTTTATGAAGTCGCGTCGACTTGCGAAAATTTTCATGCCTGCCCTGATAAAATATAGTCAATATACAATCTATTTTATGAGTCTAGTTTTTTTTCTTTTCATCTCAATTATCAATGTAATGCTGTATAGCAACCGTGGTCATGGCATATCCTATTGACCTCTACACGACGAGGTCTTAAGGTATTGCAGCTGATGATAGGTAATGACACGTGTTCTCGCCAGTTCTCCCATGAAATGAAAATAGAGGGAACCGCGTACGTTTTTCTATAGTATACGCGAGAAAATGAGCAGTGAGAGCCATTTTATGACTACTGACGTCCAAAGAGGTTATACGGATGCCTCGCCCTCCTCCCTTCTCCCCTCTCCGTGAGCCACCGAACGCCCGCATACCGCATGAAACGCGACAGCGCAGCAGTCATTTGACGCCGGTATTTTGTGAACGAGAGGTAGAGGTACCTCCCGACGTGCCCAACTCGGCTGCAATGCAGCGCGGCACTACCTATTGCTAAAATTTAGTTTTACTTATTGAAGCTTAATTATATCGCCTAAAAATTGGTAACACCACAGTTTTATTAAAGCTTAACATCTAATGATAGAGAATCTATCTGGCGTATGAAGCTTGATAGGGCATCATAAAACTTATGAGTTTAACTGTTTAAGAGCGATGATGATTAATGTTGCGCTAGTTGTCATTTGTAGTCACGAATTGGCGCAATCGAAAACCACAAATAAAGTCTTGTTCATTCTGATTAATAAAAAATATGCAAAAAGTTTCTCCTTGATAAAGTTTTAACAAGTGCCTACATAACCAAGAAACAGAAAAGAATTTTGCATATCTATCGTTCGATAGTGAAAACCCTTGACTTTCTAAAAGAATATTATGAAAAAAAAATTAAGATTACTTCAAACTTCCAATTCTCAGAGGAACTTTTTAATTATCTCTTCCAAAATAACCTACAGGGCCAAGTTCTAATATGTTGCGACTAAATACTACATTTGATATTTTTATCATCTTTGCGTAACGTTTACTGTATGTGCCTTATATGGATGGGAGAATATACAATATACATGTAGCTGGGCAATTAGTTGTCAGCCTTTTTTTTTTCTCGCAGGGAAATGCATTTACACACATCCACCGGACCGAGGGTGAGGTCCAGTGGATGTGTGTGGGACTCCCGGATAGAATACCCATACCCCGCGGATACCATCGGCCGCCTATACTGAGGTGCCCCGGATATGTCAGCAACAGGTCACCTCGGCGACTGGCCAGTCCCCCTTAAAGGACCGGACTTCTTCAGAATAGTGGGGCTAACCCGACAGCCTAGTTCAGCCCCTTCCGACGTCGTGACCGTGCAATGGGGTCAGGTTTCCATCCTAACCCCTGCATTAGTCGTCAGCCTACCTTTAAGTATTGAAGAGAAATAAATGATCGCCGAGTAACTCAACTACTATAACAGTTAAGATGTAACGTGGACTGTCTAAGCACCTCCTAAAATTTTAAACATTTAAGAAAATAAATATTTTTATCTTTCTTAGATTAATTCGATATCACCGACCAAATTATGCCATTCTTCAGTAGTGCAGTTGTCTGTATGTATAGTGATTTTTATGATCCGACAACAATAAAACAACAAAGAGTTTTAAGCGATACATTAAAAAGTCTCAGTAATTGTAATTAGTATCATTTTAATGTTAGTTTAGATTTGTTACCTCAAAACCTACTTAATACGAAATTTGGCACAGATACAAAGTACAATCTGGAAAACCATAAAAGTTACTATCCATCCGGAAAAAATAATGTCTCCCTACGGATAGATGCTACGCGACTTAAACCGCGAGCTCAGGTAATAAATAATATGATCACACACACTTCAGTCTTGTCCTCTTCATTAAAACACAACACTGCGTACTATACTGTTATGGAAATACATAAAACTTTATATTTTTAAAACATGGAACAATTGCTAAAACAATTTTAAGACGAATAATATTTTTCGTAAAATTGTGTTAACAATTGTAGAGTTCATTTTGATAAAACATTTTGTTACAAAACATTAGTTCGTGCTTACAGAACGTGCAATCTCTTTTTATTACTGCACTTGTCTCTATACTCTACCCTTTGTCAGTGGTTTGTGGGTCACAAACAAAAATAACACGAGTAGAGAGAAACTTTCGTATTATTTGGGTTATGTTCTGATAGCTCTATGTGCTATCACTGCTATTGCAACGAATAATAAAGATGCTTTGAATATTTTTGAAGGCAAGGTTCAATGATGCATCACTTAGCGTTTAATTGCTTGATATTTAATTGATATTAGCTCATGTATTGATCGCCATCGCATTGAAAGCAATTGCAAAGAAAATATTCGATAATTTCTAAAAAAAAAGTATTTTAAAGTTCTATGTGATTATGTAGAGTAAAAAAGATATGTTAATATACTAAAATAGTTATTCAAAGCGTCCATTCCTTAACTTTAACGCACGCTTTTAAATGGTCGGACCATTCGTCGATGGATTTAGAACGGTTTCCATTGGAAACTTGGTCACTGCTGCCTCGAAAGATTTCTCGAGCGGCTCAATATTTGGGCGACGCTTAGAGCAGCTTCTTTAGAGTTGTGTGCATACACTCGATCATTTTGTTTGTTGTAGTGTTCCTCGATTGTAAATAAAATACTTTCCCCGGTAAAGAGAATTTTTCTGTGTATTTTTCGTACGCTTATCGAAATAGCAGCTGTCTTGATCTTTCGACCCCCTTTTTGTTTTAGTGACTGATTTAAGGTATGTCCTGTGTATTTCCGGAAAACAGTAAGTAAATGATTTAAGTCTTGTTTGATAATCCGATAAAGTGTCCTCGGTGGGATTCTCATCTCTCTGGAAAGGACTTTCTGTTTCAGTGTACCTTTAGATCGTAAGATACACAAACATTAGGCTAATCCCTAGCTTTTTCAATGTGTCAAAAATGTCGGATGGTTCCTTAACTACTTCCGATACAATCAATTTTTTTCCCTATTACAAAAATGTCAGCCCGTATTGTCTTTTATATATACATATAGATGAAGAAATGTGCGTAATAGTCAGATTAGCATCAAAATTAAAATATCGATAAAGATGTTTGGAAATTAAAATTATAAATCAATCTACATAACATGTACCTACTTCCAGATTAATAAATTGTAAGGACCAATAACTTAATATAGATGAACCAACTTTATTATATTTTTTTGTGGTCGTGAATATTTCAATTTGCCCGCTGTTTCTCGGAAACATTGCGGTTAATCCCGCCACATAACGTATTCATGAAATGTTTGAAAATAGCCTGGGCATGTTCATCAATTCAAAGTAGATTTGTCGGCGTAGATCATAATATTTAATCTCGTAAATACATGCTTAGCTTCTGTGTAAAACTACTTCAACGACTTGAAAATTTACAGCTTTTTGTCTCTAGAATTTAATGGCATGCCATGATATTCAAACTTCAAAGAGGAAATAAGATTTACATATATTAATTAAGTGTATGTTTCAATTTGATGTTTTAAGTACCGCACTCTACAATTTAGATATAAAAACTGTAGGATATTACTCTAAAGTACTACTAGGGTTCAGTACTCTAAAGTTCTATTTATGCTAATTGATGATCACTACTAAGAGGAGAAAGAGAGAAGCAGAGTAATTGTAGAATGATATAACTTAAAAAGACTACAAGTTCAATAATGATGTCTACGTATATGTAGAGTTCCTGTAGAACATGTCTAAGAGAGTGAAATGTGTGTGGCTTTTCATTAAATGTTATGAATGAAGCACTGACATGTTTACTAATCTTAAATCTGCTTAGATTTTTTTATATGTACCACCATAATTTAAAATGTCCTATCGTAGGACATCATACTGACGAACTCCTAATAAACATGTCATGTAAAAATTATGGAAACCATAACAAATGAATGGGCATGAACCAGACACAAATGGGCTATCAACAATTATATTGTTTTTTATTATGTCTATGTATGAACTCTTACTACATTTTATTGTCAAAATAATAAATAGTTAATGTTAATTAATATTTTAATAATTTAAGAATTTTCTTTGATCGTATTGCGGATATAGAGTCATAATATGCATGGTTATGCAAACAAGCTTGGATAATGATGCACAGATACGACGAAATCGATGCACCCAAAGTAATAGCAATAACATTTTAAGATGTAAAATATTCTTTAATACGATATTTTTAACTGTTTATTTATTTATTTAATTGTACGTTCCAAAATATACCAATCAAGCGTTTTGTTACTAAATTTCATTATAAAATATATTATTTTTCTAATAATTTAAGCAAAAGATGGATTTGTGTCTACTGTATACATATACATATATCACTCACAAATTCGAACAGTTAGGTAGAGAGTAGAGACGGTGACAATTATTTGTTTTTCGTTAACCAATGTGAGTTGTGTTGGTTTTCTGTCTAAACGTTGGTTTACTTGAAGTAGTTTCAAGTATGTCCAAGAGCAATAGCGCTGGAATACAGAGTTATAAAAATATAAGTTTATTTTAAAAACTAATATTTTTGATGTAAAACTTGACACCGTAAAAATACAGTAGGTATATGTAGAGTCGCTTACACAGTGATGTTTATTGATTTATTCGTGAAATGGACTTATAGGAAGGACATTAAAAGAATAAGTTAATCTACGGTATATCCAAATAATAATATAGTTTAAAATCGACCCACAATAAGTGTTCAGTCAAACGGTAGGCGCAACGCGAAACCATACAACATAAAAGAGGGGCTGAACTCGAGACAAAACGCGTCGACACGGCACGGACTGCGGTCTTATGTATGCGTCTCTGTTGCACTTACCTTGTGTGAGCGAGAAGTCGCTTGACAGCGGCATGTGACGTCACAGGGAGGGAGGGAAGCAGTCAGTGTACGGCCGGCCGTCGAACTAATCGGACGGGTGCACAATGCACGCGCGGTGAACAAAAACAATCGCAATGCTGTTCGAGAGTCCCAACGCGAAATTGTTCCCGGCTTTCAACATCCCACCGCCCGTTAGGCTCAGGTGAGCGAGCCATTATTACCTTGTGTTAAGTGTACAGTGAGTGCTTAGTGTTTCAACGGTCCAGTGGTGCGACTGTCTCGAGTAAGCGCGACTGAAGCAAACGTCGATACAAATGCTCCATTTTTTATGCGTCGAGTGTTCTGGGACGAGTCGATGTCCTGCGGTTTAAGATACAACGTAACTCGATTCGGTTTATCCGATTACGTATTTCAAGTATGGCATGGAGTAAGACCGGCTTTTTGTAAACAAAAGAAGTTATGTGTCGCCCTCTTCATGCGTGAATTTGTATTTATTTGCCGGTTGACTCGAAGTCGAAACTACTCGATGTGTCGGCCGCCGCCCTTGCGAGTGGAGTCGACTGCATCGAAGCAACAGATACAGCAATAGAGCCTTATTCCCTGCTGGCCGTGACTCTACACGCGCATTATACCTTGTTATTACTGTAGCGGCGGACATAGATTTCTAAGAAACTCTCTAAACATTGCATGTTTTGTGCTGACATTCGTCGCTGCAATTGTAATAGTTTCATATGAAATCAAAATTTCATTATGAGCTCAGCACAGATTAAAAGTGAATAGGTACAAAAATATGTAAATAATTTTACCTGCTTTGAAAGTGTTTTGTTCAATTAAATACATTGCTTTACACATAAATATTTGTACGATGTACAACAGAATGTTAAACACTCAAATTCAAGGTAATAAAAAGTTTTTTGCAATACGTTAAACAAAGCGGAACATGTTTGAATGGAGCTCTTTAAAACATTTACAATAAGTAAGTATAAGAATTTTTGAAGATACTGCAGTTAAGTAGTTGAATTTGGCTCAATATTCCTGGCACACAAAATAAAGTACTTTTAAATATAATTAATAAACCCAGCTCGCTTGCTACACACAGGAACAACTGTCACAAAACTCTACATTGAGCTTTCGCGCGCCTGTGTATTGGAAACAGAAATGGCAGAACACTAAATTTTAAAAGATTGCATATGCCGATTTGAATCATAATTTACTTACGATGTAAGAATGAAATCTAAATTAATATTTACATGTCAGGATAATTAAAAAATAAATATCGTTATGAAAAAAATAATCCATTTTACTACAAAAGTTACAAATGTAGAGTTCAAGTTGCTTACGCCGGCAGGTGTTTAGAACAGATGTTATGTTAGGGGTTAATTTGTTCCCATATTTGTTATGTGAATTATCTGAGAAACATATACATAATAGACTGGCTTCTATTTTTATATAATACAAACTAAAGAAACTATTAAATACCTAAACTTATTAAACACTTTTGAAAACGAGGTCCCATATTTTTTTTTGATTTTTTTTACACGATTTTTTAAAATATATTTTGTGATTTGAAAGACTTAATTTTGGAAATGAATAACAAACAAGTGAAAATAATTGTTTTTGTTTTTATTTATATAATAAATAGTGTTTCAGCAAAAGTTGTAGGCGTCACTTTTTAAACCTTGACAAATAAGTGTTCTCATGTTTATAAGAAACGTCCGTATTTTGGTTCGGTTGAGATTTTTTATATTATAGAAAACTTTTTTCGATGAAATCAAATTATGGCTAAAATTAGGCTCACCTAATAAATAAATCAAATAATATATGTTAAAACATTAGGGAAATTTAGTGATTATAATAAAAAGCTAAGTGTAAATTTGGGAAACAACGGAAAAAATTAAGCACTATTGTACTTGGAGGCACAGATAAGAGAATTTTATACATGCAATGCAAATAATAAAAGTAAATAAAAGTTTTACAAAAGTATAACTCAGAGTAGGATGTTATTTTGTAAACCATGAACATTCATACTTTCGTACTGAACAAATATTATGTAACTATTGTTCACATAACGATTTACGCAAAGATTCAATTAAATTACTAAAGCATTAAATTTTTCACTACTTATAGCTTCAGCACTAAAGTTTTCGTATAAATATAGCTAGGGTACGATTAGGATGTTGATAATATTGAAATGCATTATTATAACACAGTGTACTATGAAATCATGACTCTACAATTGTAGAGTATAGGTACGTACGATCGCTTACGCTCGGAGCATAATGTTTTTTATGAATACTTGTTGTACCTGGCCGTGTTATTCGAGCCGGGGTATCGCGATGTAGATAAATCTCGCGTGTGGTTATTTCAATATCATTTTAATACAATTTTAATGGTCCCACAATCTACACGGTGCTCGAATGATTTTTATGTTTCGTTTGGGGTTTACAAAAAAGTCAATTGAAGTTGTGACTCCTCACTCACGTATACTCACAATATTGACACGACGCAAGGGCTGTGCTGTCACGTATCGTCCGGTGTGCGGCTGTTCGAGTAGCCTTGGGTGAAGCTACTCATTTGCAAAACCGTTTGAAGATGAATATGGATAAAACAACTTCTAAATTGACTCTGCGGATCTGCCGTCAGCGCCTATTGCTCGTTAACCAAAGCGATACTTTTTTTAGGATAAAAAGTAAAAATATGTTTTCAGATTGTAATCTTTATTTGTGCCAAATTTTATCTAAATCTGGCAGACAAACTAACAAAAATACGCACATACTTTCGCCGTTATATTATTAGTAGAATAAGAATTATCATCATCGTCTTGGCCCTGCTGGTCTATTCCCGTGTGAGTGCAGCCGGGTGTAAGAGGTAGTGCCTCTGCCGCATTGCAGCCGAATTGAGCCGCCCACGACCGGGAATCTACCTCTCACTCGCACGATACTGGCACAAAGTGATAGCTATATTTTAGCTTTTCTTGCGGAGTATGAGCATCCGATGGCCCATTAATCCGGAGCCCTTTGGAGACAATTGATGCACACATACACACACACAGTTATACTCCTTCCTCGTCACCAGAAACACACAGCATACAATTTTATCATATCGTGTGAGAGGGAGGTACCTCCAGACCGATTCGGCTGCGATGCATCAATACCTACCTTTTAACTTCTATTCACATTAATTTTTTTAATAAAATTTTGTATTTTAGCTGGCTTATAAAAAAAAAACAAAATTTTTCATTCGAAATTAGAAGTTCCACAATTCCGTCGTTGGCGTTCTTTGAACAATTACAGACAAAATGGCCGGCCGTCAAATATTTATTGATACTTGACTTCTGCACCTGACCGCGGGCGGCATCACGGCCAGCTCGTGGCCGGCAGACATCTGCAACATCATCAGCATTTATCAATCACAATTAATTAGAAGTCATCTTAATTAATGAACGACTTAAGTTCTAACGTTTTTTAAGGGGGCAAACGAGGGGCGAGGCCATTTTCATGACTACCGACGACCACAGATATCCGCACATATGCCACACAGATGCGTTACCCCTCCTCCTCCCATCCTTATGGGCCACTGGCTACTTACACACCGCGCAAAACGCGACAGCACAACTATCACTTTACGCCAGCATCGTATAAGTGAGAGGTACCTCCCCGGTCGTGCCGGCCTAATTCGACTACATGCAAGCAACGACACTTCTTACTAACTTAAATGACGACCCCTGCTCTGGAGTAACTTCGGTGATTCTACTGCGTCATCTCTGATGGCGCATTGTGGGGGAGGGAGGAGAGAACTGAGTCTGTATAACTAGCGTTCAGTCTTTGGGTGTCGATCGTCATTAAATCCGACTTCACGTTTGCCCCTTTATACTATAATAACTTACGTGTCCTTCTCTATACTAATATTGTAAAGAGGAAATATGTTTTGTTTGTATGAAATAGGCTCTAAAATCCTGAATCGATTTGCCCCATTCTTTCACAAATAAAAGGCTTCATTATCTGGAAGTGGCATGGGCATTCTATGACGATAAACTACAATTTTTATCTTTGACGCCAAACGCACGGGTTGGCTAGTAATTACACAGTACAAATAATTCTTGGTTTTTGTAGGAAATACATAACAGTATCAGTGAATACAAATTGGCAGGATCCGTTCGATTAGAAACGGATATTTGTATCCACTGATATCGGGATACGTTTCTTTAGATCCGTCTCTGGTATTTTCGATTTCAAATCAAACTGATACTGGCATATTCTAGTTCTATGTTATATTATTCTAGTTAATGTACTTGGCATTTAACATGTAGGTAAGTCTTTTCGTATTACAAGACGATTACTTACTATTATCTAGGCAAAATATCAGTTAATACTGCTACTAAGAATAATTATGTACTTACAGTGCCGGATCAAGCTGCGGCGAGTTTTTTCTCTTCGCCCTGATTTTTCGTTTTCGAGTAATAAGCTCACATTTGCCATTTTGGTTTTTCTTCATAGAGGGGCCCCTTTGAGCGCGTGACCCGTAGCAATCGCTACTTTTGCTACGTGCTTAATCCGGCCCATGTACTTAGCAACAAATTATAACCGCCAAATAAATTACAAACCATGTCAAGTACTGCACACTTACCAACCTTATTGCTGCCAAATTAAAACTAGGCTAAAAACAGCAACGAGAACTTTCAGTTAAATGTTCAAACTTCGAGAAAAAAGTCGAATATGTAGCGTTTACCAGAAGCAAGGAAATACGCTGTATATTAAATTTAAATAAGAGCTTCATAATCCCTTGTTGTTTTATAGTCTGTAGCGACTTATAGCCAGGCGTTCCTAAACCTTGTGTAGTTGTAGACAGCGAAGTCCTAACTACGAGAATATAGTGATGTGGCTTCGCGACCTATTAGCGCAAGTAATACAAATAATTAGGTTAACATTCGTATATTACTGCCCTGCCCTCACTCCTTTAAAAAAATAGTTTAATGTCTCAAAGGCTGTTGGTTATTTGATGATCTCCAGTTGGATTGGAACAAATAAAAACAAAACCAATTTGAGAATAAATGGTTGTTTTATTTTACGGTTCACAAAAAAGGTACCTGACAAATCGAAAAACAAAAATAAGTATAATTGTTCAAATAAAGTAACATAAAGTTTGGCAATAGTGTTTACAATTTAAATTATAAAGTACAATGCGTTCTATACACACAATCTATGAGTAACATGTGAAACTTTTGGACTCAAAAATACAATGCTCAAATTTATCAAGAATATCATACCTTTTGTTTCATTCAATTTACTTGCTTTTGTAAACAAAGGCTCATACAACTATAGCGTGAATATAGTCTTTTTACAACATTTCTTTAATAACATTCAGAGCACACATTTTCTCTTTCTCAATTCTTTTTGTCCAATCTTTTCTTTTTGACTTATCAGCCTAGTTAAGTTTTTTTTATTTTCTGCCAGTTACTTTATAATTTATGCAAACTTTACTAAATGAAAAATGTTACTAAAAAAATAGTGAGTTTTAATTCATCTTAACAAAGGCCGACAACGCAACTCCGAATGTCTGAATCTGGTGTTGCCACCATCGTATCATCTTGCCTGTCGGTGAAGCGACAGCTCGTTTTCCCCTTGAATTATTTTAAAAAATGTATGACGTCTTGCGACCTTGTAATGACTAAATATTTTCAATTGCTGGATGCGGGATTGTAAACAATCGCACATCCAACGCATTTTTATTTGTAAGGAAAATATTGCTCTCTTGAGCGCCACGACGGATGCTTTGTAAACCGCTGGTCAAGAGGTTCCTTTATACATATTTAAGCGGAAGAAGTGCGTCATTGAAGTAGTATATTTTATTAAGGCGAGATGATTATGACACAATGATAACATGTAACTATTTTTTTATTTACCCACGTGTCCATATTATCAGAACAACGTATGCATCACAGAGATAACGCGATAGCAGCGCAGTCCGCGGTCCTAGAGCTGACGCAATGCTGTTCTTGGCAGAGACAGCATCCTTTGATCAGCTCCATGTGATAAACATCTATTTATAAGCGGATTTAACGGCGCACTCTCGATTCATATTTCGTAGTTATACGCTCAAAACTAACCGAGAATAAGTGCGGGCGAGCTATCGTTAATGCGGACTTTTATGCAAATTGGATGTATTGGAGCTCGTGACTTCGTGTTCTTGAGTCTGAGTCAAGCCTTTGCTGTTGAGAAAACTTTAAAGTTGCCACCAATTATATTGGCTTGTTGGTGTAATGCTTGGTGAGCGTCTCTGCTGGGATACTACGCCATGGTTTCTCTGGGAGCGATCAAAAAGTGTAAAGCTATTCTTCTCGACGATCAAAAGAAAAATTCAGTTAAATTGAGAATTCCTCAATTTTAATTAGTAGAGATATATTTATTGCGACATAAATTTCATGATATATATTGCTAGTTGACCGGGATACGCGTTGCTGTGACAATAAGAATATTGCGTACATGAATCTAAATAGCACATAGTAAGAGGTAGGCCACGGTGTATTGTTGAATTAGGCAAGTACGACCGCGGCGCGCGGGGTGCTTTTCTATCCCATAATACTGCCGCCAGTAGGCAGATACCCTGTCGCCTCTCGAGCGGTTTGTGAGTTTCCAAAGGCCCATTGGAGGTGAAAGGGAAGGAGCAGCACTTCTGCATAGTTTGGGGAGATCTATTGGCTGCTCGTTTGCCCCTAACACTATAATAAAAGGTATGTATGCATGATGCATATTTCTCCGGTTCTCCGTACAACATGATATAGTGTTTGCACCTGTGTTTGCGTTCATACTCAGTAATATGTCCTGCGCATTTGGCGAGTCTCCGCTAAAATACTGCCAGGAGTATATTAATATGTCAGCACTGCGAAATCCAGACCATCCATAATCATTAGCAAAATCTAGATATCAGTCATCCGATTAATCTGTTGGTTAAAACTGACTGAAAGATGCAAAAGATTAGTCATTGGATTTGACGTGTTGGTGGAGTATGCCATGCGTCAAAATGTATGTCATGCTGGACTCTACATGACAGTGTGAAGCCGTCTGTCGTCAGTGGGAGTGAGACAGATGTACAAGGACTGACACGTTGTGACATATAGAGGTAGTGCCGTGCTACATAGTAAGAAATAGTGCCTCGCTGCATGCACGCAGCCTAATTGGGCCGGTGCAACCTGAGAGGTGCCTTCTGCTTACACAACACCGCCGTGGAGTGACAGCTGTGCTGTCGCGTTTCGAGCGGTGTGTAGGTAGGGGGTAGCCGGTGGCGACGAGAGAAGGGATCCTCTCGTCGAGGCTAGTGCATCTGAGCGGAGAGCTGCGCGTATTGTGCGGTGTGTAAGTAGCCATTGAAGGGGAGAAGGAAGGAGGCCTACGCACCTGTATAACCTCTTTGGGCGTCGGAAGTCAAAATGTCCCACTTATACTATAGAAAACTGCTGCATTCGGTTCACTTTGCCTTCATTCCCTTGGTGAACTGTCGCGAACACGTGTCATTATCTATCATGAGATGTACAGTATCTTATGACGTCATCGTGTAGAGGTCAATAGGCTATTTACACGAACGCGTTTTAGTTCTGCAGCGACGGTGGAAGCCAGTTTGTAGCCAATTCTATTTAGGAGTAATTAGGAGTACCTACTAAGGTCCTTTAGGTTGATGTAGGCTCTATCGACCACCCTCCCGTAGATGCTGACTCCGTAGACTTTGTCTTGGGGGGCTGGTGTGCCTCTGTGATCCCCAATGCTATGCTGGACAGGGCCACCAATACCGGACAATCTTGGGAGGAGAGGCTATACTAAGTACAGCTCAGCTGGAGGGTCTTCCACTCGCCTCTATGAATCACCAGATGGAGGTATGGACCAGAGCGACCGGCGTGGCGTTCTCTGTGGAGTATTGGGACCAGGGTTCAAGATGGGAACCTGACCTCATTGCACGGTTCCGACGTTGTAGTAGGGACAGTTCAGAGGCAGCCGGACAGTCCCCAAGAAGAAGTCTGGCCTTTTCACCGAGGTCAGCCTGTCGCTGGAGGGATACTGTTGCCTATAGATCCGGGATCCTTCAATTATAGCGGCTGATGGCACCAGACTGGGGTTTCCAGTCCACATCCAGTAGTTTTTGCGTGAAAGTCGCTCAAGACACAGACAAAATGACGTCAACTACAATTTTATTATATGTATAGATGAAGCTATTACTTTTGTTACATGGGTAATACACACACAAGTTCTGCCAAAATTGCTTGCGTTTTCAATACATCCACACAAAACACTATTATAACTGCTTACATAACAGCATTAGTTATTTAATCAGTTATAATAGTGTTTATGAGTTTTTTACTACCTGATAATTAGCGTAACAAATAAATATAATGAGGTTTTTACAGCAACACAAGTTGTAACTTGGTCATTACATGATGTATGACACTCTAAAGTAACGAATACATGTTCTTACATATCTATCATTTAAAGTATTATAGCTCATCAGTCATCAGGTGTAACATACGACAACTTAATTAAGAATAAACATTTGTTCACTCTAATTATGTTTATTAACGCCAATTAACATCCGTATGTAGACCAGGGCCGGATTAAGCTCTGGCAGGGCCAGCTGAGCTTGGAGTAAGGATGTAATTTCATGGGTGTAAAAATGACCTTAAGGCCGAGTACCTACCTGGATCCGCGCTTGTAGATGCGTTGCAATCACATTAATGGATCACTTACATTTAAAGCACTCGAAACGCGACAATATAGCCTTTACTTCAGGCAGTATCACGCGAGCTAGTAGTACCTCCCCGGTCGTGTTGACCGTATTCGATTGCAATACATATTTTCATGCATCGAGTATTCAGTTAATAAGTTAGATGCAAGTGGCTCGTGGGCGCGATCAGTGGTGCTCGATGTCCGGCACTGGACGTTCACCGGATGATGATGATGATGATGATGGTGATGATGATGATGATGATGATGATGATGATGATGATGATGATGATGATGATGATGATGATGATGATGGTGATGGTGATGGTGATGATGATGATGATGGTGATGATGATAAGCTAAATACCACCTATATGCACCTACGAGAGCAGCTCCAGATAATTTTAGTTTAGTTATATTTACGCGGCAGGTTGGAAGATTCTGCGATAAAAAGTTGAAGGGACGCGCTAAGTATAG
>LUGF01038714.1:226587-239020 GCA_001625245.1 Calycopis cecrops | reverse complement strand
AACAAAGGTGGATTAGGAACTATTTGATATATTTATTTTTTATAGGTACATAGAATATATTCTATACGTCGGAAATTATTTCAACTATTATAATAATTTAATATACGTACAATAACTTAGGATATCTTTGCAGTAAGGCATTCGTTTTGTATAACATATTTTTACACGTTTGGAATTAATACCCAAAGAGGGTTGGTATGTGTCATGGTGCAAGAAACAATAAGTCGTAACAGAGCAGTGAATAGGAACCTACTGGGGCGATATTGTTACGTACACTGCAGTTTGTATAATGCATATACTAGTTTAATAATTGTGTTAATGAATAGAAATTGATAAATTGCCCCACATATTGTTTACCGATAATTTTAGTTGATAACTCGGAGGAAATTGCCAATAATTAATTAATTAAAAGAGTTGCTGCATTGTCATGACACTGTGATTAAATAATGACGAATAATGATATGTTCAAATTATTGATAATAATAACATTTAATTTATTTCTCCTTATTTGGAACATCTCAATATTATTAATATTACAGCATTATTACATTACCTACATAATCATATATAAGTTTAGTTAAATTACAGAAATAGTCTGAAAGTGATTAAGATGGCGGTAAAATAATTAGATAAGTGTAAGTGACATATATTATCGGTTTAGATGTATGTACCTCGACGCTAAGTCGATAGAATTAATCAGTTTCTGCTGATCCAGGGCTCGTCTCCAATCACTGGCTCCCTCTAAGGGCTCAGAGGTCACTTGTAAGGGTGTTCCTAATTAAATGGCCTCCTGACCTTGTCGAGGGCGGGAACCATTATTTAGGCAAGCTACTGCTGTGTAGTGCGACCATAAATCAACGAGTACAATGGATGGGTAATAATAAATAAGGCTGTTATAACCAAAAGATGTTCAGTCCAAGGACACGTATTCTGAAAGAGATGGCATAAAAATCAATGTTTGTTTCCCGATGAATCGCTTCTGAATTCGTAGCGCGTTACTACAGACGTCCACAAATCGCTTAATTGAATTGTTTGATTGTCTGTCTACAAAAAAAGATTATAAGCTCATGGTAAAATTAAAAATTAAACCATTTGATGATTTTTTTTTTATTAAGCCTACTTATATAGTTGATAAAGTGTTTTGTCACTTATAATGGGAATTCATATTTTACTTTTTTTATAGCACATAGGCAAACTAGAAGTTGGGTCACCTGATGTAAAGTGATTACCGCCGCCCACAGACATCCGTAACACCACAGATCTAACAGCTGTTCTTTTATGAAATAATACCTATACTTTTTTATACTATTTCCACTTTTACTTTTTTAATTACGACCGGTTTCGACAGCTCATCACCAGGTACGCTTACTAAAGTATTTCAGCCGCACAAGGATTCTGTTGGCATTCTCATTAAAGTTTATGCAACCTCAAACCGAAACACAACACTACATACAATTTGGACCGCTTTTCCTCTCCCCTCCTCACCCCCCATTAAATACCCGTAACAAAGCTACATTACGAGCGGAAGACGGTTCCGGACTCATTAAAAAGTACTGAGCAGGCTCCGATGTGACCCACATGCAGCGCCGCCTCTCGAATATCGTTAGTGATACCCGGGAAGATGTGAATATTTTTATAAAATATTACCACTCGATAGTGTTACTTTTTTTTTACAGCATGATGGGGCAGACGGGCATTTTCATGACATGTCATGAAAATGGCTAGGTATCGGCTTACACTATAGAGGCTATACATATGCGTTGCCACCCTTCCTCCTCCATGGGCCACCGGCTACTTACACACTGCACGAAACGCAACAGCACAGCTGTCACTTTACACCGGTTTCGTATTACATATAATTCTAAGGGTATTCTGTAGTTTTTACGCACCTACGACTATGTTACATTTGTATCCAATGATGTACGTCGTAGATGCGTCAAATAATCTAATATATGCGAAGTGGCAATCATACTAATATTATAAATGCGAAAATTTGTATGTTTGTTTGTTACTCCTTCATGCAAGAACTGCTGAACCGATTTTCATGAAATTGAAATTGGCACACACATAGAGGGTAACTTGGATTAACACAGGATAGTTTTTATCCCGAAATGTATCTATGGGATGCCATGGGTTGATTTTATATTGTCCAAGGGATCGAAATTTACGCGGGTGACACCGCGGGGCGCAGCTAGTTTAATAATATAATTAATTAAAAGTGACTAAGATATACTTACGTCACAGATTCGTCAATTTGATATGATCTTAGACCTATGTCGTTAACGCGTTAAAGCTTATTCAAGGTCACACTACGACAAAGATTGTACGTATCTTAGGTCATTTCCATTTATTTGTCTCCTCTATGACATAGATATAAGGTCATTTCAAATAAGACATTTATAATTATTTTGAATTATTTAAAGTATGTAGGATGTGGATCTTTAATTTTTATATCTGTGTTAAGACTACGCACAACTGCAACTACTAAACACAAGAAACTAAAAATTTGCATATAGCAATATGCATTAAGGACGATTTTTTAAAATTCCATGTAGGTATTTTAGAAAGAGGGAGTGTCACGCTGCATGCATGCATGGAGTCGAATTGGGCTGCCACGTGCGGGGAGGTACCTCTCACTTACACGAAACCGGCGTAAAGGGACAGCTGTGCTGTCACGTTTCGTGCGGTGTGTAAGTACCCGGAGCCCCATGTAGAATGGAGGACGAAGGAGGACAACGCATCTGCATAGCCTCTGTGCGGATGTCTATGGGCGTCGGTAATGCTAAAAATGGCTCTGAATGTTCGTTTGCCTATATAAAAATAAATAAAATAAAAATCTATACATATAATAAAACTGTAGAAGACGTCATTTTGTCTGTGTCTTGTGCGGCTTCCACGCAAAAACTACCGGACGGATTTTGATGAAACTTTTTTGTTATATAGGTATTAGTCCTCGGTAATATAATCGCTTTAATTTATCAATATATATATATAATGCTTCAGTCGGTATCTCGACTTGAAATATACTATTGTAGGGCAAAATAACGGATTGACAATTTGGCTAAACAACAAGACACGTTACCATGACAACATATTTTCCAATAATGACAAGACAACGGCTGTCGGGTCGACTAGTAACTAATAAGAGATGAAATTTTGTATAAAAGAATGAAAACTTATACAACAGAAAATACGGAGCGCAGTTACTTAATATTATTTATATTATCTTCCCCGGCATGATTTATATTCCGGACACAGAATGTATAAACAGCAAAGTTTATTTTCGTGTAATCCACAAACACCAGGCTCAATATTCGACCTAGTTTTATTTGAGTCTAACTTGAACATGGATTTAAGGTTGATATTGACAAACTTACTTTGCGTGGGCTTTCATTTGAAATTGGAGGCACGTGAAGAAAATCTTTAGATTTTTTTTTATGGTATAGGAGGGCAAACGAGCAGTCGGAGCCATTTTCATGACTACCGACGCCCACAAACATACGCATAGAGGCTATACAGATGCGCTGCCCTCCTTTCTCCTCCCACCTCCATGGGCCAGATTTTTCTTAAATCTGTGATCTTAAAAAATAAACAAAAATTGGAGTCGCTCGGCGACTACCGACGCCCATTGACATCTGCACGAAGAATGAGTGAGTTGCCCTCCTCTACCCCACAATAGACCGCACGAAACACGCTCGCATAGCTTTTACGAAGGTATCATCAACCAGACGCACTTCCCCAGTCCTGTCAGCTCGAGCCTGCAATACTCCATTTTATTTTATTTTACTTTACTCTATTTGGAAAACGTAGTAATAAAATACTTACTTAAAACGTTTTAGTATACAAAACAAGACACCATTTATGCGTTTTCTCATATAGTTTGCTAAACAAATTACAATAGCTTGAACACAAACAAAAGTGAGATATTATTACATCAGTGATGTTACAAGCAGCATAAGAGTTACTAAGCTACTTAAAAAGTTTACTAAAAACTAATTTATTAAGTAGTTTCGTTCAGTTAGTTCGAATCGAATCGAATTGAATCGAATCGAATTGAATCGAATCAGCCTATAGCCGTCCCCTGCTGAACGTAGGCCTCCCCCATAGAGCTCCAACCATCCCGATTGTAAATTACAGAACACCATTTCACTTACTAGGTTCATTTTTCCAAAAAGGCAGGCATGCAGCTGACAATAACTACCAATAGCGGAAACAGCCTCTCAAAACACCCCCGCACTCATCTGATAGGCGCTTCCGTTTCCGCCGCCTCCGGCACCTTGTCATATTAAAAATTTATTATTTTAGTTGCTTTATTGATAAATAGTTCGCCTTCGCCTTCGTGTTGTTGGGGATATTTAAATAGTTCATGAAGAGTCTCATAACTTGGCTGGTGGGAGCTTCAAGTGGAAAACTTTTATCCTGCATTCTATTTTAGTTGTCATATAAGTAGTGCTTAAAGCTTGGTGCTTAATGTGTTCTTCTGTCTAGATGTAGATAAGATACAAAGAACTATATTTTTTTAATCAAATGTAGAATACTCTAGTAACTCGAGTATTCTACATAATTATAATTAAAAAAACCTAGTTTATGGTTTTTTTTTATAGCATAGGAGGCAAACGAACACTTGGGTCACCTGATGTAAAGTGATCACCAACGCCCACAGACATCCGTAACACCAGAGGTCTAACAGATGCGTTGCCGACTTGAGGAAAGAATAAGCTCTTTTCTTGAAGATCCTGTGTCGTCTCGGTCCGGAAATACCAATACCTGTTAGCCATGTAGAGCAGAGAGGGATCAGTGTGACAGGACAAGCATGAATGTATTGACTCCTGTTAGTGTACTATCGCGAAGACAGTGCTCCATGTTAGTGTACCTACTACCGCGAAGTTAACGATCCATGTTAGTCTACTACCGCGAAGTTAACGATCCATGTTAGTGTACTATCGCGAAGACCACGCTCCATGTTAGTGTACTATCGCGAAGACAACGCTCCATGCTAGTGTACTATCGCGAAGACTACGCTCCATGTTAGGGCTGCAGGCTACATCTTAGGCCTCATCTGTCAACTCCGATGTGTCACTGGCTACTTCTACTATAGATGAATATACAACATACTGACTAACATCGCTTCTCCTGAAGTTAGCATTATGTTGGATAACGTCCCAGCAGAATTTCGGGTACAGTGGCCTATAGAGATGAGCGAGCTACAGTCTTCTACACTAGCGATAGTAGTTCAAAGTTTTATTAGCATTCGTATGCCTTATCATAATAATTCGGTCCAGTTTTATCGATCACTGCTTCCTCTACACTGGTTATAAATAATTGACCCCATTTTGCACTAAATAGTTCGAGCCGAAGACCTCGAGCTTGGGGTCGTTTCTTATTTTAAATTGAATAATGAAATTAGAACTTTCAAAAGAATTGCAATTAGTCAACGTAATTGAGAGATGCCAGATGGAGGTTTGAAGTGGTTTTTATTAAGTAAAAGATGTCATAGATATATTTTTTATAGAAAAGGGGGACAAATAAGAAAATAGAGCTGTCTGATGAATACCGACGCCCACGAATATCCTCATGGTGGACAACTAACCGGATACCTTTCCCTCTATCACTGCATACCCCCTAATGACCCAGGGGCATGGATGTACATATCCTTTCGTGCCCGCCAAATATAGACTAAATACCGACTTACATATAAGTTTATACATACTTACATAAACATTCCGATCCGATACGACTTAGGGATCTTTAAGAAAAGAGCATTCCTCTTTCTTAAAGGCCGGCAACGCGTCTGCAAGACACCTAGTTTTGCGGATGTCTATGGGCGGCGGCAGTCACTAAACACCTGCTCGTTTGCCCCCTATATCATAAAAAAAAGATTCGGCTCTAAAAATATCGAGGTGGCGTTAATTAAAGTCTAGTTTCCATAGCAAAAGGAAGTTCGGTTTTAAAGGGACCTAAATAAAAGATAATCAGCCCTCGCAAATTTCGCGTTCACAATCAATCTGCCATACAACAGAACACACACAACACGATCAAAAATACCACAGCCATCGAAAAACGTTCATATAATGTACATGCGTAATTCCCTCGCACAACCAGGCCGACGTCGCAGACATTTCGTCGACCAACAAATATAACTGCTCTATTTTTTTAATCTGTGGATAATACGCACGTCTGAAAAAACACAGATTGCTAATCTTTATGCGAGTTATAACTGACGACTGTCCAGGCCAAATGTGTTCTAACGAGTAATGTCATTAATGCTGCGGTCAATATATTTTAAACTAGTTGACCCGACAGCCGCTGTCTTGTCAAAATGTGTTGTCATGGCAACGTATAATGTTATGTGGCCGAAATCCGTTATTTTTCCCTAAAATAGTGTAAGTACCGACTGCAGCATTGTATATATTGATAAATTATAGCCTAAAAGCCTGGTAAAGCTTCTGAAACGTCGCGCGTCGGGATGTGTAAAATACTTAAATAAACCGCGATAGAATCCGTTGAAATAATTTTATTATACAAATAATACTTAACTATATAATAGTCTAATCTATGAACTGGTAGGTATAATATTAGAACAATTTATTATGTTTTATCTACATAACATATTCTGAATGGTATATGTAATAGTAGAGCCATTAGTTGTTACATATTTTCATATTTAATACACTTTTGATTGGTTATTAACAAAAAAAGGATTATTTGAGATATATTTTTTCCTTATCTATTGAAATTTATGCTTACATTACAATTGAAGATGGATAATTTATATAAATTGAAAACGCAAACGTTTTAAAAGTCACAACAAATATTTATAATTAGTGATCACGCTTCAAGAGATCTAAAATAAGATAGTAAAGAAAACTATTTAAATGTAAATACCGTAATCTTGTAATAAATCTACTCTGTATAAGATGTTATTTTAGTAGAGAATTATGTCATGAAAAATATGCACATCCGTGACGATACAGACTTACATTCCTCGCCATTTGCATTGAAATTGTAAGAAATAATATGTGTAAGGCTGACCGCACATTGTAGTCACGACTGTTTTAAGACAGACTTGCCTCACTTAAACAAGTCTGTCTTGAAACCAAAATGAGACCGTTTTGTCTATGGCGCGACGCACACCTCGAACGAAACAGTTTTGTCTACTACGCAAAAGTCATGTGTACATACGGAGGAATCGTGTCGACCATTGGGGCAGACGAGCAACAACAACGTGACGACCTGTATTAAAATCCTACGGACAGGAACCCCACCACGGGGAGTTGGACGTAGAGGGGAAAGCGTAGGATGGGGAGGCGATGTGGGGATGGCTAGGCTCTGAAAAAGCACTCAGCACACAGAAATAAAAGAAAAAGCAGCTGGCGGCTATCCTGGCCGCGTGACACGTTTCCTGCATCTGTAATAACTCTCACTTATTACCTAGCAGGAAGAGGAATCCAGCGGGAAAAAGAAGGAGTCAAGAGGGAGAAAGATGGAGTGTGGAGTCTCACTCACCAGACGACCGCCCGACCTGCGCTTAACGCAGTCCGGTCGGCCAGTCAGTGAGTGAGATGTGATAGGCGAAGGCCTATAGGACTTAGCCGGCGCGAACTGCAGCCCTACTTCTGCGCCAGCCCGCGCCGTAGTGTTCATTCGCTGAACGCTCGGACGACACTAGAAGGAAGGGGGTACCTCGCTAGTCTGTTTTGTCGTTGATGTGCGCGCCCGCATATAATTTAAAAGGGAAGCCGACAATCGTTAGTCAGACTTGTCGTCGTGCGATTTAGACAATTTTGTCTATGAGACGTTTTGTTTCAAGTTTGCGCATTTTCATATATTTTGTAAAGCGATAGTCTGTCTTAAAACAGTCGTGACTACAATGTGCGGTCAGCCTAATCGTGGTAATTTTTACTGTTTTTCATTTCGTCTTTTACGCTTACAACGTCGTTGTTTGTTCCACCATGGCCCATGGTGGGAGGAGAAAGGAGGGCAGCGCATCTGTATAGTCTATGCGGCTGTCTGTGGACGACGGCAGTCATGAAAGTGGCTCCGACTTCTCGTTTGTGCTCTATACCATAAAAAACCATTCATAGTGAAGTGGTGCTGATTGCATAGGAATAACTCACAGCATAGATGAATAAGGGATAACTTTAGCTATCTCCCGCGAGCAGCCCCGTCAGAGACGAGTGATGAAGGACCCCGCCATGCCTAACGCCTAACAGGAGTGTCAGGGGTCTTCATTCAAGCCCAAATACCCTATAACCACCTAGATCCCCCGAAGTCTACTACTGTGCGCTATAAGCGCAATTTTATACCACGCACCATTTCAATATGGAATCAGCTGCCCCCTCGGTATTTCCGGACCGATACGACCTTGGGATCTTCAAGAAAAGAGCTTATTCTTTCCTCAAAGGTCGGCAACGCATCTGTTAGACCTCTGGTGTTACGGATGTCTGTGGGCGTTGGTGTTCACTTTACGTCAGGTGACCTAATTGCTCGTTTGCCTCCTATGCTATAAAAAAAAATCAGACTAGGATAGTCGCCTGACAAGCACACGTAGCAATGCGACGACAGTGTGCTTTTCTTCGCTTCCACAGCTTAATGAACTGAACAGGAACTTAAGTAGAAATCCGAAAAAAATAATAGGAGCAGGAAGTTATGTGAACTAAAGACGAAGCACTTTATCTGAACTCCATTTTCCCCGTGAGTACCTAGGAATCTCCTAGGTACTCGCTGCTCACACCACGCGAAATGTTATACACCAGCTGCTATAGCTGGTACTCTATATTGACAACGCGCCGGGCTGACTCCGGAGCAATGCAAAAATCCTAGTTCGCTCTATAGCTTTTCGAAACTTATATATTCATCCATGTATGATATTATCCAAACTAATTTCATAATGATTGGATCCAAAAAACATTTCATCTATGTTTAAACAAATTCAGAATCACAAAGATATCAAATTTTTCGTCCACTTTCGTCGAGCTAATAGAAGCGTAAATTTTTGATTTTGCTTTCAAAATTTGGAGTAGTTTACTGTGAGAGCTATCCGGACGGTTGAAAGGGTAATCTTAACGTTAATGCAAGTGGAATTTATTCGTAATGGTTTAATGGCTAGGCTAAGTGGAGCGCGGATAGGGTTGCCAGGCCCAAAAATCAAAACGGACACAGGCTCAAATTTATCCGAAAATGATGCCCTGAAACCTGACACATTGGGTTTTCAACGAAAAAAATGGTAAATTTGTTTTATGCACTTATTATTAGGTATTTCTTTTTTTTTTTTTATTGTATAGGAAGGCAAACGAGCAGTCGGAGTCATTTTCATGACTACCGACGCCCACAAACATCCGCATAGAGGCTATACAGAAGCGCTGCCCTCCTTTCTCCTCCCACCTCCATGGGCCACCGGCTACTTACACACCGCACAGCACAGCTGTCACTTTACGCCGGTTTCGTGTAAGCGAGAGGTACCTCCCCGGTCGTGCCGGCCCAATTCGACTGCATGCAAGCATGCAGTGCGACACTACCTCTTACAGAGACTAACTCTCTTTTGACTTCTCTCTAACTCTAACAATCACATTTGGTTCACGCTAAAAATATTTCTCAGTTCTCGTCAAAAGCATAACAAAAGCCGTTCAGGCCGGACTTGTGTATGTTTGGTCAAATCCTGAGACCTGGCAACCCTAAGCTCGGGCCGAAAATATTTTATAATAGACACAAGTACGCTCCACGTCTAATGACGATCGCAACCTGGTGCCGAGTTTGTTTTATTATAGACTAGCAGCGCCACGCGGTTCCATCCACTCTTGAGCGTGATGGTATATAACCTACAGCCTCACTTGATAAACGGACCATCTGACGCTGAAATAATTTTTCAATTCGTACCTGTAGTTCTAGAGATTAGCGCCTTCGACGAAACAAACAAACTCTTCAGCTTTGTTATATTAGAATAGCCTCCTATATATCCTACTAATATTATAAATGCGAAAGTTTGTAAGGACGTTTGTTACTCTTTCACACAAAAACTACTGAACGCATTTTCATGAAACTTTACAGTAATATAGCTTTCATATCAGGATAACATAATAAGTTAAAATTATGAATCATTTTTGAAGTCCGAAATCCACGCGGGCGAAGCCGCGGGCGGCAGCTAGTCTTCAAATAAAATGACCATAGGCATCCGCCGCAACTGGGATGCGAGATACCACCAGATTTGATCACAACACAGTGATATATCATCTTAATTGTATTAAAAAATGGCTTTCGTTGCTAGCTTAAAAATGCCTCTCATTGTTATGGAATCCACTAGGGAATTGAATAAACTTAAAGTGGAACATACAATCTTCTTTTTTGTAGTCGATTTAAAATATTTTCATAGTGGTTTTTAGTAAGAGGTAGTGCCCCACATGCCGCGCCGCATGTGTGCCAGCAGCTGAATTGAGCTATCGCTTACACAATACCGGCGTAAAGTGACAGCTGATCTGTGGCGTCTCGGTGTTTAAGTAGCCGGTGGCCCATGGGAGTGGGTAGGAGGAAGAAGGGTAACGCATCTGTATAATCTCTACGTTGGTAGTCATGAAGATGGCTCCAAGTGCTCGTTTGCAGTCTTATTCTATAAAAAAAGGAGACAACCTTTCATTGCTCTGGGGAATCAACAGGGAAATTAAAAAATAATTAAAGTACATAGAACCTCTTTTTTCTAGTCGATCAATAATAATTTTATAGACTGATAGTATTAAGTTAATTTGGTGTGTGATCAAAGACGTTATATTATTAGGATCAATTTCACAAGCTGATCAAACTGAGGAAATAACGCAGAGACGCTCCTAACCTCGTTAGCTTCGGCTACCCGTGTGAAACGCTCAGGGCTACCGTTTAAACATATTATGTAAAGTTGTTTCATGCATAGACTATACAGTATACACATATAGACAGCTGTAGGCTTCACTCGGGTCACAGAATTAGTAAACTTCACCCCTTGTTCTATTACCCGTTTTCCCATGGGAATGAAGCATTTTCCTGCTGTAAGAATAGCCTATGTCGGCTTCTAATGGGTAAATAATTTTTGAGATCGTAGTTTCGGAGTTTTTGTCCAGTAGTTTCGGAGCCTATTCTATACAAACAAACAAACCTTTCCTCTTTATAACATTAGTGTAGATTAGCTGTAGCTTAGCTCTACTTTACTAATTGTAGTAATCTACTGCACTGCTGCGCAGCAGAGTATTGTTGAGTAGAGCAGCAGTTGCATCGCAGGAACCCGAAACTAAATACACAACAATATTATGCATGCACAGTGATGCAATGTGAGGAGCACTGAAAGGACGCCACTCGGCACAAGACGGAGGATTTAGGTTCTTCCCACCGATTTTCAGTGTTTTATCAACTCGGAAGGGAAACGTAAGCGTATCGCCTCGAGTCGTTCAATATTCTTTGTTGAAACTCCAACGCACACTAATAGGAAACGTAACGTAATCGCCTCACCTTGAAAAGCGAAGGCGATACATTTACGTTCCCTTTCCAAGTTGATAAGTGTGCTGTGACCATAATGGGGTAGGCAGAGAGTACAGTGCCACATACACACTTGCCCCACCTCCTCCACATTCATACCTTTCTATAAACAAACACGCCGGCCGCCGCCGAAACTCAATAAATAATAACTAAATGCTTTGTTTACATTCAGACAAAGTCTGCAAAATTGTGCGTACTTCGACACGCGACTGGATTTTATTGGACAGAACTGGAGACGCAAGCGACAGGAGTTTAATGCAGAGAGTCGTAAGCGACGTCACGATAAGTGTTAAGGCTGTTACACACTAAGCAGATACGATATGATTTTATCTGCGTGTAAAACAATTCTTCAATATACGTTTGTGTCTACGGATACTTGTCGGTAATATAAGTTATCGGCGTAGTGTGTGGAGCTCCTTGAGTGTAGTACAGAGAGTGATATCGACAGACATGCGCACAGATATCTCGCCGCATTTGCATAGTGTGTGACAACATTTACGTTTCGAGACAATTAAATATATTTCCTTTGTCTAGTGTTTGTAACACAAGTGCTGAAGTAACTTGAGGGTAGTGTGATTAGTCCTCAGATGTCATTATTATTTGACATTTCCTAGGGAGATATTTTTCGTCGGGCTTGGCCCACCACTCGCTCCCACAGCTGCTACTCCTGCATCGCTAAGATAAACAGCAGCAACTCTCACCCTTTGATACGATCTCAGGGAGCCCGAGAGAAAAGCTAAAACTGTCTTGGGACCCGCAGCGAGCTTAATCAGAAGAAAAAAGGAGGAAGTAATTCCTACGGAGTTTAATCCAATAAATAACTTATGTTTTAATGAATTTATGATGATGAGCGACTGTAGATATTAGCGTCCGTCCGCGGTGATCGATCGCGATTTAGAAATAGCGGCGTGTCACCGGCGACGGCGGCCGGCGG
>LUGF01038714.1:210872-225022 GCA_001625245.1 Calycopis cecrops | reverse complement strand
AAGATTTCTGTTGGATCGACCTAGAACGATCCACGCTCCACGCATCACGATCTTGGATCGCGGATCGCGGGATCGCCGATCCATTTTGGATCGTCCGGTGTGGATCCGGCTAATAATTTTTGAGATCGTAGTTTCGGAGTTTTTGTCCAGTAGTTTCGGAGCCTATTCTATACAAACAAACAAATCTTTCCTCTGTATAACATTAGTGTAGATTAGCTGTAGTACTCTACTTTACTAATTGTAGTAATCTACTGCACTGCTGTGCAGAGTATTGTAGAGCAGCAGTTATACTTCTATAATACACTGCTGTGCAGTATTGTTGAGTAGTGCAGCAGTTGCATCGCAGGAAGCGGAAACTGAATACACAACAATATTATAATGCATGCACAGTGATGCAATGTGAGGAGCACTGAAAGGACGCCACTCGGCATAAGACGGAGGATGTAGGTTCTTCGCACCGATTTTTAGTGATTTATCAACTCGGAAAGGAAACGTAAACGTATCGCCTCGTGCCGTTCAGTATTCTTTGTATGAAACTCCACACTGCAACGCACACTAATGGGAAACGTAACGTAATCGCCTTACCCGGAGTAAGCGAAGGCGATACATTTACGTTCCCTTTCTAAGTTGATAAGTGTGCTGTGACCATAATGGGGTAGGCAGAGAGTACAGTGCCACATACACACTTGCCCCACCTCCTCCACATTCACAACTTTCTATAAACAAACACGCCGGCCGCCGCCGAAACTTAATAAATAATAACTAAATGCTTTGTTTACACTCAGACAAAGTCTGCAAAATTGTGCGTACTTCGACACACGACTGGATTTTATTGGAGAGGACTGGAGACGCAAGCGACAGGAGTTTACTGCAGAGAGTCGTAAGCGACGTCACGATAAGTGTTAAGGCTGTTACACACAAAGCAGATACGATATGATTTTATCTGCGTGTAAAACAATTCTTCAATATATGTTTGTGTCTACGGATACTTGACGGTAATATAAGTTATCGGCGTAGTGTGTGGAGCTCCTTGAGTTTAGTACAGAGAGTGATATCGACAGACATGCGCACAGATATCTCGCCGCATTTGCATAGTGTGTGACAACATTTACGTTTCAAGACAATTAAATATATTTCCTTTGTCTAGTGTTTGTAACACAAGTGCTGAAGTAACTTGAGGGTAGTGTGATTAGTCCTCAGATGTTATTATTATTTGACATTTCCTAGGGAGATATTTTTCGTCGGACTTGGCCTATCACTCGTCCCCACAGCTGCTACTCCTGTATCGCCGAGATAAACAGCAGCAACTCTCACCCTTTGATACGATCTCAGGGAGCCCGAGGGAAAAGCTAAAACTGTCTTGAGACCCGCAGCGAATTTTATCAGAAGAAAAAAGGAGGAAGTAATTCCTACGGAGTTTAATCCAATAAATATCTTTTTAATGAATTTATGATGATGAGCGACTGTAGATATTAGCGTCCGTCCGCGGTGATCGATCGCGATTTAGAAATAGCGGCGTGTCACCGGCGACGGCGGCCGGCGGCTCGCCGGATGTGCCGGAAATATCCACACAAACACTAGGCGCGCGCCGCGTCGATAAACTCACCGTCGATGGTGAGCCGGGCTTGTGAGCCGCGGAGTAGCTGAAATAGTGCCGAAGAGGTTTTTTTTTTTTATGGTATATGAGGGCAAACGAGCAGTCGGAGCCATTTTCATAACTACCGACGCCCACAAACATCCGCATAGAGGCTATACAGATGCGCTGCCCCCCTTTCTCCTCCCACCTCCCCGGGCCACCGGCTGCTTATACACGGCACGAAACGCGACAGCACAGCTGTCACTTTACGACGGTCTCGTGTAAGCGAGAGGTACCTCCCCGGTCGTGCCGGCCCAATTCGACTGCATGCAAGCATGCAGTGTGGCACTACCTCTTTCTAAAATGGCCACCTTAAAATGGTCGCTAAGTGATTACAATCGACGCCCTTAATGCCTGCGCAGACAATAGTCCGCGAACTTGTTCGCTAAAATAGATCGCTTTCAAATGTATAGAGCAACGCAAATGAGGGATTAAAAGTACGCGGTACTTTGCGTACATTTTTGTTCGCGGACAAAAATCCATCGTCTGCGCAAGCCTTTATAGACAGCCAGATTTATTAAGGGGTAGTGCTATGCTTTGCAGCTGATTTGGCTAGGTACGGCCGGTAAGGTACCTGTTATCCCTTGAGTCCGCCTCGAAGTGGTTGCCATAACAGTCCGCGCCCTGATACGCCTGATTAAGTAAGAGTGCCAAGAATTGCAGCTGAATTAGCCCGGCGTGACCGTGATACCTGTACTCCCTGACCCCACCCCAAACTGGTGGCCGACGCTCGACGCGTAACAGTCGACGCTGATTTAGTAACAGTCAGCGCCATGCTTGGCAACTAGGGTTGCCACCCGTACTTTATAATAAAGTACCTACTGTGCGTTTCAAACATTTGTACTCTAAACTTTATGAGAACAATAAAGTACGCGGAAATACTTTATATTGCACAATCAAACATTTACGAGATTCTAAATGTGTAAACCGTAAGCATGCCACCGAAAACCTAAGTTTTACATATCAAAATTAAATAGGCTGTTGTATTGATGATCAGCGTGATAATACTTGTGAAAAGTGTAATAAAGTAGGTGCTACCTACCATTACCCTACCTACAATATTTTTTCCTAATTATGTTGTTAGTAAGGATAAAACAAAATGTACTTTATTTGAAAATCATGTACCTTATTTTCTTACCATTTGTAGCCTATATACTTTATTTGCACGAGAAAAAGGTGGCAACCCTATTTGCAACTGAATTAGCTCAGTTGTAGCCCAGCACTTGTCAGCCCTGGTGCCGCTGCCAAGCGGTGACCAGAACAATCGGCGCCCTGATAAACGTCTAGATTTAGTAAGACTAGTAAGAGGTAGTACCATGCTTTGCAGCTGAATTTGCTCGCTAAGGTCTGGAAGGTATCTGTTATTCCTTGATCACGCGTCAGCGGTTACCATAACAGTCCACGTCCCGATGGGCCTGATTTAGTAAGAGGAGCTGAATTTGCACGGCATGACCTGGAAGATATAGTTCTATGACAGATTTAGTAAGAAATAGTGGCATGATATGAGATCTCTCGCTCTATGAGACTCTCTCTCTTTCTCTCTCTCTCTCTCTCGTTTCCTATTGCTTGTGAGTTTTTGGTAGAAAAGGGAAGAAGGTTAACAGGCCTGCATAATATAACGTCAATGTGAACACAACTTGCACTCGGCACATCAATTTAAAGCAACATGATGATTCCGGATCATTCTGGCTCCGGTTATTCGTATGTCCTCCTATGATATAAAATGGAAAAAAAAGTATGTGCTTTAGACCACACAACTGAAGTAAAACTTAATTATTGATTTATTACACAAATTAATTACAGTAGTTACAATGACATAACATGTCATATGGTATTTATTTTTCAAATACAAAAAAGTTTCACTTAAATCGAATTTGAATTTTGAATTTGAATGACAGCTTCCATTGGCCTCGCCCGATGTGTGATTTTGGTAACGCTCTCGCCAGCTTACTTCAAAAACTATTTCCATGGTCAAAACATCGAGATTTCACTTCACTATTTATCGATTTCGTTGTTGCGTTACGTTTATAGCCCGAAGGCCTGATGCTGATCATGAAATAAACCGATCTTAGTTATGGCCGTCGTTAAAAACCAGAGATAAAGAGATTCCAGTCCGCACCATTCACGCGAGCTGCTTGCGGCCAGTACATTAAACTGTTGCTTATTATCTGGCGGAAATACAAAGGCCTTTAAAATAGGTAATGCCCTTGCGCTGTTTGCGTCTTGGCGGGTGCGCTACCGTGCCTCCTACCCACCTACCTTTAATAACTAAAACAATTGTACATTTTCGGCGCGTTATAAAAATAGGTAAGAGGGGTAGAATCGTGTGATACAGTAACTAACAGAACGTAAAGTTTTACTCTTTATATTCTTCTTCAATGATGAAATAATTTTCGAGAAAAATAAATTTTGGTCCCACAAAGTTCGAACGGCCACCATCTCTATTAAGATAATGTATTCTATTTGTGTACCTTATCAAGTTTCTATAATTTATTTTTAAAAATTTTAAGCTCTAGTTTTGCCTGAGACACAGGATATCCCAGATCAGGTGCTAACTGTATACTATAAGGATAAATTGTACAGACGACCAGGCTGGCGCAGTGGTACAGGGCTCGGTTAAGTGGAACACGTTGCGCCAGGGGTCGCGGGTTCGAATCCCGCCTTGGTCATAGATGTTTATATATGTATTATATGTATTTCTATAATAAAAATCTTAAATATATAAAATTTCTTAAATTTATAAAACATATTAAATATATTCAGTTGTCTAGTGCCCGTAACACAAGTCCTTACGGCACTTAGCACGGGGCTAGGCTAACGTGCTGTGTAAAGTCCACAGATATTATTTATATTTATTGTATGTATTGCTAACTTGTTTTTAACCATATATGTACATTTATTGAATAAATATTATTATTGTTATCTCTGATTGATCTGCTATGTTACCACAAGACAGTCAAAATATGAAAACTTTTTGAATCTGAATACAGCTCTCACATATTTCCATCGCTGAAATAAAACAGGTGGCTCGTACTGAGAGCACTTATGAGCCGCGGCTACAAAAGTACCTGAGGCTTAGAGCCGACAAGCTTTTAGCTTCAAGATATTGTCAATACTTGGAGTGTTTAGAGTGCGCTGCAGGGAAGCTGTGCTCGGCTTGTCACTGAGCAGCCGTGAGTCAACAAGCGCGGGAGTGTGAATATAGACATTTTTTTGTATAGTTTTGGTAGAGGGGGGCAAACGAGCAGTCGGAGCCATTTTCATGACTATCGACGCCAATAGAAATATGCATAGAGGCCATACAGATGCGCCGCCCTCCTTTCTCCTCCTCCCTCCATGAGCCACCGGCTACTACCGCACGAAACGCGACAGCACAGCTGTCACTTTACGCCGGCCTCGTGTAAGCGAGAGCGTACCTTTAATATAAGGAAATAAATGAGGACTCCTTTTGGTTACCAACGCTCATAAATATCCGCTTAGTGGATACGGATGTTTTTTAGCTTTCGTCGTGCTCCATCTTCCGTACCCATTAAGCGAGAGGTACCTCTGCTACTGCACATGATGGAGTACATGTTCATCACCAAATCATTTTCAAATCAATTACAAGTTTCTCGATCCAAACCAGAAACTGCCTTCAGTCCGTAGCTGCGACGAGTTAACGTAGCTCTACTTACCCGTTTTGTGTCATGGCTACTGACCCGAAATCATAATACTTTTCCCTGTCCTGACAATAATTAAAGTTCACTTCAAAAAAATACTAGCATTCCCCATATAGATGCACATTACTTATCTGTTACAGTATAACGAGAGAATAATTCCGCAGCAAATGGAACCTCTCTGCAAATACGTTTTACAATGTCCGCGCAAATGTTGAGGAAGAAATAATTTTCCGCTACACAATGAAACTTGTATAGTGCCCCGGGGCGGAACACATCGGGCGCAGCTGTTAGAACTTAGACGAGATGTTAGCGGGGCTAATTAAAATCGCGGACTTTTTTACATAAATACGTGGAGATTAAAAAGTTACGTATTGTCTATGGCTTTCTAATGACATCTGTAAGCCATACTTAAAGCTATAAGTAATTCTATGACTTCTAATAAAATCGCGGACTTTTTTACATAATTACGTAGAGATTTTTAGTTACGTATTATTTATGGTCTTCCAATCACATCTGTAAGTTTGCCAAACTTAAAGCTCTAAAGTTACTAATAATCTATGGTTCTTTTATGTAATATGTTTAAAAGTTAAGTATTATCTATGGTTTATATAAATTTGCCATACATAAAGCTTTAAAAGTTCGATATTGTAATGTCGGTATACAGAATTATGTTTATTTATTAATGATGGAAGTTTATAAAATCCTTTGTCTCAAATAAATTTTTGTTTGTGGCTGTTGATTTAATTTAAGATTTCTCATAAAAGTCTAGATTATCTCAGTTATTATTTATGTTTCCTTTATGACACCTGTAAATTTAAAGCCGTCTATTTTACACTGTTTTACCGACACCGTTAATTATAATTACACACAGGTGAGTTGTGACCTTTGGCGCTATTTTCATCCGTAAACGACCTCTAAAACAATCAGTAAGTGCTCTTAACGTATTTGTGACATCTAAACAAACTAATATTGTTAACATTACAAACGGTGAGAAGACCATCAAGTTACAAATTTAGTTTATGAGAAATACTAACGTCTGTTTACAATGTCATCCTGCCATGGATGTGGCTACTGAAGATAGACTATATACTGAAAATAACTAGACTTTTGACATATTCCGTATGGAATTTGTAACAAAATTATATCTCCAGTAGCAATTCTTTCGATAGATATACATTAGACATGAACTTTACAAATATTTTAGTGAAAAAAAGTATTATCTAACAATACCAATATATTAGAGCAATTTGCATATCTGTCGGAAAACATAATATTAAACAGCCACCATTAAACACACGACGCCCCTGCCAAATAAAACATATTTAAAAATGATTGAAACGTTCGGTGTAGAGATGAAACGGCGTGACACGCGTTACGGAGATGGGCCGACATTAGTCAGCCGGCCACAGATGTACAGACAGATGAATGAAAACTATTTATAGTTCGCGAGCCCGACGCGGCTGCGACGAACTATTATGACGGGAAAAAAGGTGAACCTATGAGGAGGACGTTTTGAAAAGATAGAATTTGAATTACTACATAGAGCTGCATATGTTGTAATAGGTATATCCGGTGCGCATTGCTATATTTTTTTGCTCAATTACTTTGTCAGACAATTCTGAACAAAATTGCTAAAAATATCTACTACCAGAGACCGAAAAGGGAGAAGAAACAAACAAATAAATTTTAATTTTCATTTTAAATAGGTACTTGATTTTTTTTAAATATAGTTATATTTTTGTAAAATTATTGATATACCATTGCTTCATTACAGGTTAATCTAACTGACATATCCGGGAAAGTTCTGCTTGTCTGTTGTCCGCTTTTAATTATAAAATGTATGTGATCCGTAAAAGTAGATTCATTAAATATAATATAAATATAAATCAATAAAAATCAAAAATATAACACATAAGTAGAATAAAAACATACTTTTTAACGCCTCCCCGATGTCTGATATTAAAAGTGAATAAAAACAAAACTAAAAATTAACAAACAAGCCTCGTAGTAATTGAATTGTAAAGTAAATTTGAATTCAAAATGTATTTTACAATGTAAAGCAAATTTAATTTTTATCGAGCAAGTTTTAAGCGCGCTTACACGGTTTACTGTAGGTCAACACAGTTACGTCACTTTTCACAAAATCCCTCCCGCAAAAATATCCATCAATCGAGAGGCGATGTGTGACGTCAAACGATATAGAAACAGAGCTCGTTACGCGATACAAAACTCATGCTAGTGATCATTGAAACTTGTGAAGTTCATGAATGTATGATTTGTTACACAAGTTTGACAGGAGCCCGGCCAGGCGCCTTCTCGGCCAAATATTATGTTTGAAAAGCTACGTAATTTGCTGTAGTGCTCCAATATTTCTTCAGCACTTTCAAGCGCTTTCATGCTTTATATTCGAGTTTTGTTATTCATGACTTCGACTTGGAGAATAAAATATTTGCAGTATCTCAAATGTAGGTAGTAGCCATGTTATAATGATTTTGTGTTCTTTTCTTGTTGGGACGTCTACTGGAATATTATGGGTAATGCGTTATTGTACCACCGAATATACCTCCGACTTGAGGAGAAATTAAGCAGTATAATCGCGAAGGTTCAATATTATGCATTTTTCATAATTACCTATTTTGGAAACTGTCCTAACGATACTTTTATAAACAGATTTTATGAAAAATAACAAGCTCATATCATATATTTTCGCACATACATTTTACTACGAAGGGCTAGAATTCTCCACACGCGCGATCGTCCTGCAACAAACGATACCAACTAAGATATTTATACAGGAATAGTCCTGTATATTTGCACTAATAAACACTATGAATGATGTCCTTCCCAGGCCATTCGGCTAACAAATGAATAGAGTCATTAGTATAACGTTAGTTGCACCTTGGACCACAATATATTGGCGCAAATTAGCCGGTAGTGTAGCACAAACATGGTAATAATATAGCTGGCATGTGCAAGTGTTAGGCCAGCGTTTAATTTATTGCAGAAACTGCAAATGAACCAGCTTAAGTCATAGTCTTCCTCAGCCGAGACAGATACTCATTCATAATAAAAATGAATTAACTCCATACGTTTTTCTTAGATGTAAGCAACGAAAACGTGCGAAAGCATAGCGTGAAATATTAATAACAATTTTACTATTTATGTTTTTTCCTTGAATAACGTCTTAAGTTCAAAAACAAATTATTTTATAATTATACCACTATAATCAAGGACCATATAAGTACCTAACAAGGTAGAGAACCGAAAAATGATACCTGACAGTTTCGACATAATAAGTGTCAGCAGGAAAGATCGCTGCTGGAAGAAATGTTAGTCTCTCTGTAGACACAGGCACACACAGGCATGTGAAGTATACACAAACAAACTTAAGTGCTCTGTCCATATGATCCCGAAACACTTGAAAAGTTAAATATTTATTAATATTAAAGTGATCACGAATGAAATAATTGTTGTCTTAACATAATATGCATAATTTATAGCATGTGTAGAGCTATACCATCGCAAACATGTCTCATCCAGTCTGCAACGTCCGACGCACTAAATGCCTCCCCCAACATGTGTGTGGGGGGCAGGGGGGGGGGTGCTAATTAATCACGCACGTCACGAGCAGCCCGGTGCTGGCTTGACCGTGATTGATGCAGTTTTATTGCAGCTGCGTCGCTTGACGTTGTTATGAACTTAGATGAGCCCTGAAAGTCTTTAAATAAAAGAGGACCTTTCTATTCATTACTTAGTCTACTTAAAGACAGATTTTAATGCCGTGTCTGCAGTATATAGCACTGTGAGGTACAACTACTGAACTCTACATTTCATGAGACGGATATATTTTTATAGAGCAACTTTTTTATCAATGTCTAAATTTTTTGATTTGACGCATGTCGCATTGCTTTCGGCTCCATCTGACGTGCTTTGTTACACTAAGCAGTAGATGATGCGGATTTAACACAGCAAGCTGTAGTACCCCTTACGTGTGTCCTTAAGGGAAAGATTTGTGATGAATGATGGATGCTTTTGACGAATGTACTGAAAAACTACATATCTTAACAAATCTTAGACCATCACAAAGCTTTATTATCCCTTAGTAAGGTTTTGTTTCACTAGAAAAAAATTAGGGACCCAATCGTTGAATTTGATGGTAGAAGCAATGCCGGATACAGGTAGGGGCTTAGCGGGGCTACAGCCCCGTGTCCTATAAGGCCTAAAGGTCGTTTTTCCAGCCATAAAAGGGCCCCTTTTTCAACTTAGCCCGGGTCCCGCCAGAACTTGATCCGACTCGGTAGGAGAAAGAGAGATATGTTTAGCAACTTTGCTTAGAATTCTCTGAATACGATTCTGTGTGAAAGAAAGCGCAGCCACGCGCGCCCGCTAGTTTTTAATAATCATAAAGTACTTACCGGCGGTAAACTACAAATTGAAATGAAACATCCTTTATTTAATTATGCCACCGTGTGACAGTGGCGACTAATTTGATTGATATGATGTTCAAATTACATCACCCACAGATGGCGCTGTTATAAATATTAGTTCAACATTGTCAATCAAGAGATGGTGTTAAGTAAATAAACAGATATGTCGGTAGTTTTATTTCGTATTTTTCGACGAACGTAATTCTGTTAACGAGAATGAGCAATGAAATATTCTGTCAACGAAATTTCATCGAAAAAGTAGGAGACTGAGTGACTCTATTATATAGTACGACGACCGCTGGCGCAGCGGTATAGAGTTCGGATAAGCGGACCATGTTGCACCAGAGGACGCGAGTTCGAACCCCACCCAGGTCGTTGATTTTTATCTGTATACTATAATAAAAATCTTAAATATATAAAACATATTACATATATTTCCGTTGTTTAGCACCCGTAGCACAAGTCCTAACGGTACTTACCGCTGGGCTTGACTAACGTAGTGTGTAAAAATCCACAGATATTATTAAAGTCATCCAATACTTCTAGACAAGACATGCAGCGTCGATAATTTCAACATTACTAGATGAAGCGTCACACAAGTGTTCATCTTCTAAGGTTTAGTTTCAACAAAAGTTTTGGTTAGCCTATTTGGAACTTAAGTAAATAAATCACAAAATTAAATTTTAGAGGTTCCATTTAGGAGTAATAATTGTGATGCACTTATGTCAGTTTAGCGATGAAGCTGCCCTAGGCATTTTGCCTGCTTTAGCGTATTGTCTATCAAAAAAAAAAAAAAAATTATGTCATAGTTAAAAAATATGTATGAATTCTAGCTGACAGTTGACACTATAACAGTAACTGGTGAAATAGACCCCACCTCAATTATAATAGCCAGCAGTGAACGAGCCAATAAAATGAAACAAATACAAGCAATCGAGAAAGTGTTTGCACACGTTTTACATAGGTAGATGTAAATAGCAGGTGAATCCACACGCTGGCTATGACCAGCAACCTGAGTGTGAGTTTTTGCAACGATTTACTTTACTAACGCGTTTGCTTTTAGTGTACCAAAGCGTATGGAGAGTTTTAGTTAACTATCCGCTAGAGGCGCTGACGGCTTACAAAAACTCCATACATTTTGGTAGATAGATCGAACGCACACGTGTTAGTAAAGTATATCGTAGCTAAAACCTCGCACTCGTGGTGCAGAGACGATATAAAACTAACGAAAATACAGAGCCAGGACTCAGAAGCCTTATATCAAACTGTGCTGACGCGTTTCATGTGGTTTATGAAAATTTGAGTCCGCCAGCTGACGATAAGCATGGACGTTGCTAGCCACTTGCCGAAAAACAAAGCTTGTTTGATACCCAATGAAATATGTACAAAATGCAGCGCACAAAATACACATCATTTATGCATGGAAATTAAAAGCATAAACATATTGAAAACACAGATGAGACTTCTAATTACGCTCTAAACACTAATAATTACGGCGATTCATGTCTATCGCGTAATTTGTGGGAATAATTCTGTACTTTTACGCGCAAATTGAAAGCATCTAATATCAGCGGAATGCGTAACCGAATTCCCGTTGCTGTACAACAATACGTTCCGGGACAAAGCGGACCGACAATTAATATATTCATGGTACATGAGTTATTATAAGGGCCAACTCCCAATGGCCATTGTTTTGAATTCATTTGATTTAGTTACAAAAGCTTAGACGTAGGCAATGGGGAGATTTATGGACGACCGAAATTTTAGATTGGATTTTCCAAAAATTTCTAAATATCTTAGGAATTTAAATATTGCGAGGCGATGTGTGGACTGCAAACGTTTTCATCGACGTTTAAATTTGTTGTATGTTTAAATTATTTTAAATATTTCAATGTGAATAAAGTAATTAAAAATTCACACTACTTACGTTGCGTATAATCCTACTTCCTACCGATAGTGTTACAGTGAAAGTTGGTATTTATGCTTGTTACTCTTTACTGACAAAAACTACTAACAGCATATTATGTTGCACTTAAATAGGAAATTAACAAGTTATGCAAATACATGTATACAATTTACGATAACGTCCAAGTACCTATAATTCGGTAAAAATTGCCTTCCTAAGGATATATTATGCGGGTGAAATATCGAAAAATACTCGCGAACACTGGACAGGTAGTCTTATACATATCTAGTAATACAAAATTTGTATTTAGAGGTCTCAAATGAGAAATTTTATGTGAAATCTTTTGAAAAGGAATCTCGCGAGTTCTAGGGTCACTTCAATGAGTTTTAATTTATCCGACAACAAAAAGTTGATTATAATATATTATATTATTAATTTGAGTGTGATATATAGGTAGGTAATGATTAAATGTTCACTAAATACTGATACTTATATAATACCTACCAGAGAGTTCTCTGATTCATATCCAGTACGCTGTTTTATTGAAAACAATATAACAGTAACACACTAAGTATGTAATTGAAGGGAAATCCATACATTAAACAACATTAAATGAATTCAAACGACATATAAACAATGAGATGCCATTTTAAAAATGTGATGTACAATTAATTTTATTCGTACCAAGTGTGCACAGACCATTAAATTTATTTTATGCAGGTTAAATTTATTTAAAATAACGAGAGCGATACCTCTATTCTAAACACAAAAGGTCTCTATTAAAATAAAAGTGAAAAAAAAAACGTAACAAAAGAGAAATGGATGAAAATACAGTGATAGCAAACGGGCACAAACGTTTGTTAAAGCAAGCTCATCTAAATAATAAAGGTTTTGTTAAAACATCTACACTGCAAGGTGGCTTTGTGTCCGTGTGGGTTTTAACAACCTACTTCCACGAATAAAGGATACCGATACGAACAATAAGCGATGCTGATGCCCATCATAACTTAAAGCTAACTCTAACTTAATTTTTTATGGTCACGGTCGGTTCACGCTTGACCGAGATTGCTGTAAAGCTTCTGAAACGTCGGGCTTGTAAAATAAGAAACCGCGAAAAAAAAAAATGAGTAATATTCGTCTTAAGACTTCATTACTGGATTATGTACGTGTACTAGCATTTTCGTTATTCTTAGTCCAATGGTAGAGCGATTCGTCTTCGACACCATCATTCTCACTTCTTCTGCCTTTTCACCTTTCACCATCATTCTGACTGCCTCGTGGTCTAGTGGTAAGCGTGTTCAACCACAGACGTGAGGTTCCGGGTTAGAATCCCGGGTCGGACCGAAAATTGTTATTGGGATTTTCAATTTCTAATAACAGTCCGGAGTCAGGAAGTTGGCGGTGTTACACACCCGTGCCTCCTAGAGCACGTTAAGCCGTCGGTCCTGCGCCTGATTTCTCACCGGTCGTGTCGGATTGCCGGCCCATCGGAATATGAGAATGAGGGAATAGAGAACGCACTTGTGTCTGCGCGCACATTTGTGCACTATAATATGTTCTGCGCAGATGCCACGTCTATATAGACGGCTGCCGTAGCCGAAATCGGCTAGGACGACATCATCACCTCACTTCTTACGTGCTACAAATCGGACACAAGAGAATACCGCCATCTCAAAGACTTCGCTATTGTTATTTCTTATCAAGTGTGGTTTTGACTGCCGACGGTGGGTATATTTTTGCCAACTCAGTATGTAAATAACTCATAAGTTATGTATGGAGTAGCTAAATAGCCACGGGGACTTAACAGATATAGAACCTTCGCTTCAACTATAATCAATTATCTTGTCATGCGCTTGCATCCCTTTTACTTTGATTTTTAAATCACATCATACGTGAGAGATTTTGGTAGGCTTTTCTTCTCGATTTTCTTCACCATATTTTGATAAAATTCTAATTTTTACATACAGTAAAAATCTCATAATATTACCAGAGAGATTACTTTATTTTATAGTACATAGCTACACATGTTTATATTAAACTAGTATTATACAAAGAAAGACCGAAAACTTATCCATTATTACACATTTAAAAAGAATTTAATGTAGGTACAGTCACGAGCAATAATATATATACACTTTAGTACCTTGTCATAATTTGTATTTTTGAAATTCCATAATATTGCTTTTACTTGTCAAAGAAAGTTATTGTGACAGGGTACTAAAGTGTATACATATTATTGCTCGTGACTGTACATTAAATATTTTTTAAAATACAATCGGAAGTAATGTAGATTCCTATTTACACCTTTAACATGAATTTTGGTGTAATCTCGTCTGCAGAGTCTGTTATTATGAAAATAATTTATAGTAACATTAAACATTGCAAAATTATTGTGGACTTCATTTAATTTCTCGTAACGCATGTTGAAAGACCATAAAATAGTTCCGAACTGCACTCGACAGAACTGTTTCGGAAATTTATTACAGGCTGGAACGAAATTTAGATCTCGGCGTAATCATTAA
>LUGF01038714.1:196287-209510 GCA_001625245.1 Calycopis cecrops | reverse complement strand
CGTAGCCGAAATCGGCTAGGACGACATCATCACCTCACTTCTTACGTGCTACAAATCGGACACAAGAGAATACCGCCATCTCAAAGACTTCGCTATTGTTATTTCTTATCAAGTGTGTTTTTGACTGGCGACCGTGGGTATATTTTTGTTTCAGTTTTGCCAACTCAGTACGTAAATAACTGATAAGTTATGTATGGAGTAGCTAAATAGCCACGGGGACTTAACAGATTTAGAACCTTCGCTTCAACTATAATCAATTATCTTGTCATGCGCTTGCATCCCTTTTACTTTGATTTTTAAATCACATCATACGTGAGAGATTTTGTGTAGGTTTTTCTTCTCGATTTTCTTCACCATATTTTGATAAAATTCTAATTTTTACAGTAAAAAAAACAAAGAGACAAATTTACTTTATTTTATAGTACATAGCTACACATGTTTTTATTAAACTAGTATTATACAAAGAAACACCGAAAACTTTACCATTTTTACATATTTAAAAAGAATTTCATGTAGGTACTTACATAAAATACTTTTTAAAATACAATCGGAAGTGATGTAGATTTCTATTTACACCTTTTAACATGAATTTCGGTAATCTCGTCTGCAGAGTCTGTTATTATGAAAATAATTTATAGTAACATTAAACATTGCAAAATTATTGTGGACTTCATTTAATTTCTCGTAACGCATGTTGAAAGACCATAAAATAGTTCCGAACTGCACTCGACAGAACTGTTTCGGAAATTTATTACAGGCTGGAACGAAATTTAGATCTCGGCGTAATCATTAACATTTTGAGAGACTCAATGCTTTTTTATACGTAAATAGGAGGAAAACGATCAACCGGAGTCATTTGGTGGCTTCCAACACAAATTAACATTTGCAATGATATTATGTGCGTTGTCTACCTTCAATTTATACTAAAGTCATTCACCTATTCATATGCTGTGCTGTAGATAACATGTTCTATATTTTATATGCAAATATTTTTATTATTTATAAATGCGAAAGTATAATTATATGGACGTATTTTGCTACTACTTTTTTCACACAAAAAGCCTGTGAAATTTGACACAAATAAGGATTACAATTTACAATAACGTAAGGGCATAATTAATGGTTCCCTCTAAGTTTTACGAGAGAAGCCTTAAATAAAAATATAGCTAGTAATTAATAAACGCAGCGGCCAATGATATACACATTCACTTAGTCACCATACGGCCGTAACGTTGTTAGCCCTAAATCAAGCCCTATATAATAACCTAGGTCTCAAGTACACGTCCTCAAGTTGCAGATGTTTGGCGCGCTGCCAGCACGTCGTAAATAACCGCGTTCGATTCCCGGCCTGCAACCTGGCGCTTAACGAAGGCCTTTAATGACTTATTATTTTATAAAGCCCCGGCACTTCACTTAAAATGTTGTACAAAAACGGTCAATTCCGCGCCTTCCAGTTTATGTTTATTGGCTTATTACACCATGCACGGTTTTACCGTCATTTTAAGTTCATTGTAAAAACAATGGCATAAAAATGCCAGGGTTAATTTAAGGGAAGGTTGATTAAATGCGTTCTTTTCGTGATATAATGATACGAAAAAAAATCGATGTTAGTGCTAATCTACTGTAAATATATGATATATTTTTCGGGTTAGGTATGCTTTTATATTGGACTATGTACCCTGCGTAGGTACTGTAAGTAGGTATTTTATTAAAATATTATTTCAATATATTTGCCTTTTTAAATATAGCATACATTGTTTTTTTATGGAACATCGTTTATTAATAATTTTAAGCGGAGATATAATTTGACAGATTTTTTTAAGTTAAGTTAATTTCAATTAAAAAATAAAGAATAGCGCAGTCACATTCATCTTTGTAACATTGGAAATTAAAAAAAAAATAACGATGACGTCATGTGTTATGCTGCCTGTGCTGGTTTATGGTAATAAAGTGCTTTGCCGTCTGATTAAGGAAGAAAAGGCTTTGTTGATGTCCCCACCTATCTCTTTTGACGCAAATCTACACATATAATAACAGTAAAATCCGTGTGTCTGTACATTGAATATATTTACGAAAAACTAATTGGGGGCGATATTAAAATAGTATTAGAACACTTTTCTATGTTTTAATTTTTTTGTCTGTCTATTTGTTCATTTGTCTGTTTATCTATTTGTCCAGGCTAATCTCCGAAACTACTGAACGGATTAGAATAAAAAATTTTATGGTGTATAGATAGTACTAAGCCTGGTCAACGTCTATAATACTTTTTACTGTAGGAAAATTGCTCATTCCTACAGGAAATTCAGTAACTATACTTTACCCGACGGGTTTGAAAATTTGAAAGAAGCTAATAATATAATAAATCACTTTGGTTGCCATAGAACTACGCTACGCGAACGAAGTCGCGTGCACCAGCTAGTAATATTATACGTACCTTGCAACTCCATCGGTGACTTAGATCATGCTCAAGAAGTGTGTCACAATTGACCCAACACCACTGCAAGAGCCTTGTACAGCATTATCCCGGATCTATCATCAACAGGGGACGCAGTGACTGGCCGGTCCCCAGTAAGGGACCGCTCTTCATCACGAAAGGAACTGCGTCTATTAACTTTGTCCTCAAGTCCAAACTCCTTTAAGCTGTTCATACACACTTACTACGCTTTCTGGTGTCTAAAGGTGAAGTTAAGGTGCTTTTTTTTTACTAGTGTAAGGGAAAACGAGCCGTCGGAGCCATTTTCATGACTGTCGACGCCCATAGACATCTGCATAGTTTCTACAGATGCGTTGCCCTCCTTCCTCCTCCCACCTACATACTAGCACGCCACCTCTGACTTCGTATGGAAGTTTGACAATAAGTAACGTTTCAATTAGGATTCCGGAGCCCCCAAATTGAAGCCCCCATAAATCTCCAGCGCCGAGGGGTCCATGAATGGCTCTCGTGTGCTTTGTACAAGCAAATTTGTATTCAGAGGTCTCAAATGAGAAATTTTATGTGAAATCTTTTGAAAAGGAATCTCGCGAGTTCTAGGCTGACTTCAATGAGTTTTAATTTATCTGACATCGTCAAGAAAGGAACAATTTCGCCATTTACCGGTAACTGAGCTTAAAGGAGGAAATTGTGTTTTATGTCGCCTAAAAATAATGTACCTATCTTGAGTTAAAAAAAGATATTGATATTAAAACAATAATTGTATTGTGGGTACCAAGAAGACATTTTGATGTGAACTATATATTCTTAGAATTAAATATAAAAAACCGATGGTTTGTATCATTTAACTTTTATGTACCATGTCACTCGTGTTATCAAGACAAAACTAACGACCTCATCTGTGATCCAGCTGGGGACTGGCGGGTTGCAGCCCTGGGCCTTTTTGGGCCTTCAGATATTTTTTACACCCATGGAAGAGACCCCCGAAACAACTACAAGATCTCCAAGATCCGTCAGTTGTAGGTTGCTGTGTTAGCGGTTGTAGTAGGGAACACGGACAAAAATGACCATTCTTGTCTCGATTTTAAATCTGTTTCAAGATATATAAATTGTATGATGTGTAAAAAAAATTAAACTTCAAATTTTATTCTGATATTGGGTTTTTGGTTATTTTTGATTAGCAGCAGCGCTGCAGCGTACACGACCAATCCAAATATATTTCTCTTATTAAACTTCAATTTAATATAACGCAAGCGGAAAATGAAAAACCACACAAGTGGTAGTAAAAACCATTTTAATGTTATGTTTTACAGCGCGCGTTACGTTCCGCAAATGTGTAGCGAATGTGGGTTAGACCGAATTATTCGTGATTTTATGTTTTTTAATAAACCCGTATATGCATGCATGCAGCCGCATCGGGCCGGCATGCGGAGGTGCCTCTCGCTGACACGATGCCGGTGTAAAGTAAATGTGGGTTAGACCGAATTATTCGTGATTTTATGTTTTTTAATAAAAACAGTATATGCATGCATGCAGCCGCATCGGGCCGGCATGCGGAGGTGCATCTCGCTCACGATGCCGGTGTAAAGTAAATGTGGGTTAGACCGAATTATTCGTGATTTTATGTTTTTTAATAAAAACAGTATATGCATGCATGCAGCCGCATCGGGCCGGCATGCGGAGGTGCCTCTCGCTCACGATGCCGGTGTAAAGTAAATGTGGGTTAGACCAAGTTATCTATTATCATATATTTTCAATAATAACAGAGCGCCCTGCATGCAGCCGAAATGGACCAGCACGGGGAGGTGCCTCACGCATACACAATGCCGGTGTGAAGTGACTATTGTCGTGTTTCATGCGGTGTGTAAGTAGCCTGTGGATCACGGATGGGAGAGATGTTTACGGGCGTCGGTAGTCATGAAAATGAGACCGACTACTCGTTTGATCCCTTACTATATACAAAAAAAAAGAATAATAATTTTAGTTTGTTTTTGTTGTTCTAGGGAAGATTCAACACTAGTGTTCATGCCTCACAGTTCACCATTACTGAACATTTGGGTAAAAAGTAATTCATGTTATTACAAATTGTAATGTACACCCGTGGCAAAGAAGGCCCATACTTGTGTTGAGCGTAGGTACAGGTAATGAAATATAAGAAATTTATAAGGCTTTGTGAATTTTGATCGTTGAAATCCAAGAATTTATTTTAATTTCAGCCACGTAACACTTTGCAGCGAATAAATTGTTTAAACTTTCCACCTTGAATAACACAATCTACGACGTCTTAATACATAATACTTGTTTGAGACTTTCGTGTTTATTACGCATAGTGTAATTACTTTACGGGTTTTAACACGGTAAAAAATATATATATATATTTTGGCCTTTAATTTTTACAGTGTCAAAACCCGTAAAGTAATTACAATATGTCTTAACACATTTTGACGAATTCTTTTTTTCTCTATATCTTACTTTTTACCTAAAGCCTGACTGCTTACTTTGATATTGAATGAACTAGCTGTTCCGACACACTGACTTGTCATTATTGGAAAATATGTTGTCATGGTAACGTATAATGTTATGTGGCCGAACTGTCAATCCATTACTTTACCCTACAATAGTGTATTTCAAGTCGACATACCGACAGCAGCATTACATATATTATATTGATCAATTGTAGCCTATGTGTTATTCTGACGTATATCTAAGATATACTTATATTATTGTAAAGTTTCATTGAAATATATTCAGTAGTTTTCGTGTGAAAGAGTACCAAACATACTTACATCCGTCAATACTTTCAAACGTTCGCGTATATAATATTAGTATGAAATTATTCGTGAAAGATTAGATATTATAAACGATACATACAACATTTTCGCATTTATATAGTACATTTATATTATAGTAGCATTTATAAATACTCAATAAAATATGCGGTGCAGAGATATAATATAATGTTTGTGTCACAATGTTAGTTACCATACACCTCCGAAACGATTAGATCTATTACTATTAGGTATCATGAAATTTCGTGTGCATATCGAGTAGGTCTGACAATCGGCCAACATATTTTTTACTCTCAATATTTCCACGGGATATTAAAATGGAGTGGGGAGATAAAGAGAACAGAATCGCTGTGATTGCATTACACAAAGTGGATATGGAGCCAAATGCAATTTTTAAAACTCTCCATACACTTGGTATTAGTCTAATGTTTGTGTACCGACCTATTACTAGGTACGAGACTCTATTTGTGACAGAGAAAGTAATGTTGGTAGGAAAAAGGTGGCCAAAGCAGTAAGGGAAAGAATTCCATGAAATCCTGTCCGAAAGCAAAAGATTTTATCTCGGGAAATAAGGACAGCACTTAGAACCATGTCGCCAAAAGCAATAAATGTTATTTGTATGTGTATTGTAATAGAACTTACGGCTAGACTAGGTATTTAAATAAGGTGTACTGTTAGCCATCTTCCTCGAAATCGGGTGAGGAGGGTAACATCATGAGTTATTGTGCATATTGGCGAAGATTACTTTGCCTCTATGTTCTTCTGCTAAACAAAATGGCGAATACGAGTTCCCCGTGTGTATATGAATGATTCCATTGTCCAACTAACAGGTCTATTCTCCAGGAGGGAATGGGTTAGGTTAGTTATTACTATACGGGTACGGGTATCGTTAACAGAGACGCTCTCGAGAAAAGCTACTGCTATTCGCTCTAAGAATCAGATGTACAGTAATATTTAGTCATTCTTAATAGTTTGTGTTTTATAAAGCGGCAAGGCCAACTGCGCTGCAGCTCTGGGTGGGCACAACGCACACGATACAAAGTACCTAATCACTTACATGCTCCAGGGGGGGCTTAGGTGGACTGCAGAGCCAAGCTCCGTAAGGCTTGAGGGTCTTAAGATGATTTTTCCATCCATAAAAAGGACCCCTTCTCCACACTTCAAACCCATAGTATCCAAGTCCCTCGCCCCGCCAGAGCTTAATCCGACGCTCTTTACTGAATACTTCTGCCCTTTGTACTGTAAAAATGACATATAACTATGGTAAATGAGCAATAGTTGCCTAAATACTGGTGCAAAACACTCTCTCAATTGTAATAGGAACATTCTACAGCTTGCCGAATTTAATTACAAAAAATTATAATTAATATTATCCTTGTATTGTATGTAGGTATTCGTCGTTTCTATAAGGAGTCATATTATTCACGTTATATTACAATTTACAGGAGTAATTATGAGTGATATAGTAAGCTCTGTACTGAAAAGATGACGTCTTTTCGTTGCGTTGAATCATCGGTTTAACGCCAATTGGGAGTTCCGCATCATGTAGCATCAGCACTGTAATTGTATGGTTTGAGGTCTATCAAATTCAACTTGAGGCAATAAAGTATGAGAAGGCAAAAAAGAACATTAAAGTAGAAGAGAGGAGCGTCCTCTCTCATCTCTCCTACTTTATTAATGAGTAAAGAAGCAGACGTACTGATTTCCCCATTGGCCCATTGGGGGGAGGGGGTGATAGGAGGGCAACGCATCTGTAACAATCGTAACAATTATGCAAATGTCCATGGGCGTCGGTAGTCATCAAAAGGCTCCGATTGCTCGTTGGCCCCTTCATGCTAAAAAAAAATCACGTCCTGTCTGCACGGGCCTCTCCAGCAGAGGCATCGGGCGGTGGCCAGCGGCATTTTGGCGTTCTGTTACTCTATATTTTTTTATATCATAGGGGAGCTAAACGAGAAATCGGAGTCATTTAGTGACTACCGACACCCATTAACATCCGCACAGATAATAATAATAATAATAATATTTTATTAAGATCTTTCCTTAAACTAGGTACTTATACATTTGTTGTGGATGCACTTCTTTTAAGTAAACAAATACCTGTGACAGGAGGCAACGAGGCTCTTCCCTAAGTCGATATAACAGAAAAGATAGTAAATGAAAAAACAAGTAAAACAAAATGTAAAATTAAACTTAAACCTTAAAGTTTACTTAAATTTAATTGTGTGTGTATGTGTGTGTTTGTGTATTGTGTGCGGGTGTGTGTGGACAGATAATTGTAAAGATACCTGGTACTCATTCACCCCAATACGCGACCAACTACCACAAAATGTAACGACAAAGTCATCACTTCTAAAGCTGTATCATATGATCGAGAGGTACCTCCCGGATCTGTTCAGGTAATGCCCCTCCTCCACAGCGTAACAGTGACCTAATATAAGTCTTGTTATATTCCATATCTCATGAACAACGACGCTAAAGCCAGCACGGAATTAGCCCGCAGGCAGGCGCGAGTAATTATTCAGATACGTTTCATAGACTAGATCATTAGTTCAGTTTGTTTTATTAATTGCGAGCTGCGGCACAAGTATTTGTAGAGGTACAGTCGCGCGCGGAAGTTATATCACGATATTATTAATAACACCTGTATATCACATATATACGTTTGTATATTACCTACTACAGCCTCAATGTCTGATTGTGTTTTAATGGTCGAGGTGTGATTTTTTTTTTTTATGGTATAGTGGGGCAAACGAGCAGTCGGCGCCATTCTCATGACTATCGACGCCTATAGACATCTACATAGTGGCTATTCTGATGCACTGCTCTCCTTTCTCCTCCTACCTCCATGGGCCACCGTCTACTTACACAACACGAGACGTGACAGCACAGCTGTCACTTTGCGCCAGTCTCGTGTAAGCGAGCACCTCACTATGGCACTACCACTTATTCAAAATGTATTTAAAACAGACGTGCTTTTATTTTCCAAGTGATCGTTGGGTTTTTTTTAATACGCAAATGAAGCATTGACCGGATTGTTGTCTCCTCTGGTCAATAAGTTGTCTACACATTATTTATATTTCCTACTATTTAATGAAACCAGGTTAAGTAAATAATATTAATTGCAACAATTATTATTGTTTTGATCTATCACATTATTAAATTAACCCCCGTCAATTTTTTTAGTCTAGTAAGAGGAAGTGTCACACTGCATGCGTACATGTAGCCGAATTGGGTAGGCACGACCATGGAGGTAACTCTTGCTTACACGAGACCGTCGTAATGTGACATCTGTGCTATCGCGTTTCCTGTGTAAGTAGCCGGTGGCCCATGAGGAGGATGGAGGGCAATGCATATGTGTAACTTCTATGCAGATGTCTATGGGTGTCGGTAGTCATGAAAATGGCTCTGATTGCTCGTTTGCCCACTTATCCTATAAAAAAATCGAAAAAAAAACTGACTGAAACAAATTTAAGGTTAACTGTATTTGCTCCCTTCACTATAATATACTAGCTTCCGCCCGCCACTTCGCCCGCGTAGGTTTCGGACTTCAAAAATGATTCAAAATTTTAACATATTATGTTATTCTGATATGAAAGCTATATTACTGTAAAGTTTCATGAAAATCCATTCAGTAGTTTTTGTGTGAAAGAGTAACAAACATCCTTACAAACTTTCGCATTTATAATATTTCACTATAATGTATATTTGAATCTTTTTAAAGTCAATATGATTAATCAATTCCAATTGAACTTCCTGATTCAAAACTGCAGAGTAATATTGAAGATTCGTTGTGTTACTGGTTAGATTAGATATTCATCAATCGAATCATAAATCGAGAGACCTAGATCAAACAGCGCTCTGTCCTTGCTCTGACAGGCCTTATTTTATTGGTCTTTCATTTCTACCGTCCTCAATGTGCAAAGCAATTAAAAGCCGGTGGTATCAATTGTCAATTTAATTTATTACTTGTTAAATCAATTGTCAATTTATTACGATAGTGTTGGCCTGGCGGTTTTCAATTTATGAGAAAAACTAGTGTACCGATGAATAATCAAAAATCGAAAAATAGGACTGATTATTATCTTAGCTTTTTAAATAAAAACAGTAAAAAATAAAAGTATGCCTGTAGTAAATTTGTTCACAAGTGTACCATAAAAATAGCAAGTTAAATGTACATCCGTAGCTACTTCTGTTTGTCATAATCTTTCATATTAATTAAAACTGAGTAAACAATTTGAAATATTTATAAAAATCGACATAGTTTATAGAAAAAAGACTTAAATGAAAATGTAGAGTACCTACATGACCTGAGTAGTCGGTTGTTTGTTGCTGAATTACTGTCAATGTGGCAACGTGTGCCCTCTGTCTACTCCGTTAGGCAACTGGCGTGAGGATGTGTTGTTGTTGTTGCTGTCAATGTGGTCGACACGACCTGGGCATGCCTTCATTAAAAATACCAGCGCGGCGTAAAGTGACGGTTATATTGTGTAGAACTCTGGATGACCCAATCAGGCTCTGGATGACCCTGATTGGTTCATCCAGAGTTCTACACAAAATACCGCTTGTTTCGCCGGTTCTTCTCAGGGCTAGGGTTGAACCGGTGGTAGATTTAATTGTTGACGTTCAAAAAGTAATTTTTATAACACTATTTTGAATAAAAACTTTTTCATTTCATTCCAGAGAAATCACATACTTATTTACTACATTATTGAACAAAATAAAATACCATTAGGTTAGGTAATATTCATTGTACCTGAAGAATAGGAATAATTCAAGGATTATAGGAAGGTACAGACCCAGTCATTTTGAAGTGCCTCAGATTCTTGGAATTTTTTTACTGTATTTGTACAACTTAATATTCCTATAAATCAATAGGTAATTTTAATAGATTTATTTTTTAAATTAGAATTAGAATTAGAATTTATTTATTTGCAGAAACATGGTACACAGAGATAGACATTAATAAATAAATTTTAATATTATGATAAATAAATAGCCTAATGATAAATTTATAATTAAATTAAATTATGTTCATCCTTAATGGCCTAGAACCTAGCGTTTCATTGACATCATACTAATATAATATTTTTTTTATTTGCAGGTAAATGTTAAGTCTATTTATCATCTTGAGGTCAACACACGAGGTAAAGGCTTTATAAGGTTTATCCTGTTAATGGTCGCATCTTCATGCGCTTCCGTTATTACATCGAAATACATTGGAGGCTAGTTGATGACAATTGACAAGAAAGTAACCACATGAAATATAATTATGTACTTACGTATTTCCGGAAATTATTTCAAAAGCTGACGTTTACAAACATTATAAACGTCAGTTTTTAGTAGATGGGATTAGAGAGAAATAAAACTACCATAGATATCAGAAATAAAATAACTACATTCTGCTTCTATTTCTATTTCTACTTACTACGTACTTTGCGCACGGACGGACGTAGATCATTCTTTCTGTTGTTAGATACGAATTTCAAATCAAAACGATTCTGGACAATACTGGAGATGAAAACTTGCAATCACTGTCGATACAGGTAGCTTATAGCCGTTTTCGATACTTTTATGCATGAATGCTTGAAAGTAAAATTTTTACATTTGGAACTTATGTCTAAATTCTATCCCATGTAGCCAAAATATTCATAAATATCTATTTCTATTTCTAAAATAAAAGATTAGATGACGCTCATAGAGATATAAAGAAAGAATTATTTTATACTAGCTGCGCCCCGCGGTTCCACTCGCGTAAATTTCGAAATCGTGGAAAATCGAAAATCATTCCGTGGCATCCCATAGGAACATTTTTTCGGGATAAAAGCTACCCTATGTGCTAATCCAAGTTACTCTCTTTGTGTGTGCCAAATTTCATGAAAATCAGTTCGACAGTTTTTGCGTGAAGGAGTAACAAACAAACAAACACAAACTTTCGCATTTATAATATTAAATAAGTTTTACTTCTGATATCTGTGATGACGTTGCTGTCGCGGCTTGTACTGAGACTCCGGTGGCCCATTAGAAGGAAGTGGTAGAGGAGGACAGATAGTCAAGAGTCACCGAAAATCTTCGAATGCTATCGAGCATTCGAGCTAGGTTTAGTTTGCTAGATAAAACCTACACAGTGGCCTAACTATATCGCTAGATGGTCGAGGCCAGTGACGAATTTATTTGACCCCCGCCCCCCCATGTAAAGACGTTCGTTTTTTTACTAAATGTGCAAGATTAAAAGTTGAGAGTTGGGATTCTCCTCTTCCGGGACCTTGGGCCCCCTCCGGCTGGGGGCCCGGCATTTTGCCGACCTGCCACCCTGTACTTACGTCACTGGATCTACAATCCAACATCAGCTTCAGCTTGCACCAGGCCGCGCCGGGCGTTTCGTTAATATTTCGGGTGCGGAACCACACGCTCCATCTGGCCCGTGGGCACGCTTCATTATACCCTCTAATGAACATCCAGTGGAGTCGTAAAGGTGACAAACTTGACGGACGTGTCCCGCACATTAATATCAGGTGTCCCGCGCGCTGCCAAGCCGTCACCCGTCACCCGTCACCCGTCACCCCGCCGACGAGTACAGAACTAAATGTCATTCAAGGTTTTAAATTTTGTTTGTACGTGTACGTTCCGATCTACGCGCTTTCGCCCACGCCGGATAAAATATGTTTGATCTCAAAAGTGATAGGATGAAATTTAATGTGTGATGATGTTTAGTTTTTGTTATATTTATTTATTTAGCTAGCAGTACCCACTACCCGATCTCTCCTATTAATTTTTTAAATATTTTTTATGTTTTTCGAAACTGTTTTCGGTAACTTAGAAATTTCATCCAAATCCATTACAAATCATTACATTACATACATTCATATTTTAAATCAATGTGCACACCGAATTATTTTTATTATTATTTTTGCTATAGGGGGGCAAACGAGCATTCGGATCCATTTCCATGACTTCCGGCCATCATACAAATACAACTACAACCGGCAATCCGCATAGAAGCTATATAGATGCCCTCCCCCCCTTTCTCCACCCACCTCCTTGGAGCACCGGCTACTTACAACAGCACGAAACGCGACAGCACAGATGTCACTTTACGCCGGTCCCGTGTAGACCTCCCCGGTCGTGCCGATCCAATTCAGCTACATGCATGCATGCAGCATGGCACTACTACACAATACAAAGTGTACCGCAGCGTACAGTACCGCGAGATTATTATTAGGAAAGACAGTGGACAATGACAATATTTTCCTTTTCTTTTTATAAACGATCGTCTTGCGACGAAATCAAGGCAGCCCAGACGGCGTGCGACAAATATACTCAAATACAGTAAGAGGTAGTGCCACACTGCATGCGGCAGCAGAGAGTGGCAGCTGTGCTGTCGCGTTTCGTCCGGTGTGCATGTGTGTAGCTGGTGGCCCAACTAGGTGGGAGGAGGAAGGAGGGCAACGCATCTGTGGATACGTCGATGTCTACGGGCGTCGGTAGTCATTAAATTGGCTCCGACTGATCGTTTGGCCTCTTGTTCTATAACAAACCATCAGAAACCAAAAACAAACACATCAGTTGCAACATAAAAATAAACACTTATTGTGAATCCGGAACAAGTAAATAATTATAAATATTAGGGTATTATCAATATAACATGATGTCTGCTCTCCCGTAAGTATGAAACGTGCACGACCAGGCTGGCGCAGTGGTACAGGGCTCGGATAAGCGGAGCATGTTGCACCAGGAGTCGCGGGTTCGAATCCCGCCTAGGTCATGGATGTTTATCTATGTATTTAAAATTTCTTAAATGTATAAAACATTAAATATATTCCGTTGTCTAGTACCCGTAACACAAGTCCTTGCGGCACTTAGCACGGCACTAGGCTAACGTGGTGTGTTAAGTCCAGATCTAATATATAAAATTCTCGTGTCACAGTTTTCGTTGCCATACTCCTCCGAAACGGCTTGACCGATTCTCATGAAATTTTGTGAGCATATTGAGTAGGTCTGAG
>LUGF01038714.1:170492-186325 GCA_001625245.1 Calycopis cecrops | reverse complement strand
TCCTTCTAACTTTGCAAAATGTGAAAATTTATTCATTTATTTATTAAATTATTTAACTATTCGTTACAATAATATCAATATCAAAACAGTTAATTCACAGTATTGATCCAACGCTGTAATTTCTATGTCAGCAAGCTATAGCTTAAAAACGGTAAGTTGTAGAAAATTTTTTTTATGCAAAAGTTGTTGCAAATTTGAAGAGGAACAACTTTCTCATTTACAATTTTTAAATAAAAAACCATTTTCTTAGCGAAAATGATGAAAAACCAATTTTTATACGCATCAGCGCCACCTACTTTATGTATTTCAAGTCTTACGAAGTCACTTCAATCACATAAAATGTAGTTCACAATGTCCTCTACATTTTTTTTCAAATAAACTTTTCCCTAAAACCCATAGATTCGAAGATGAACGCAATTCAATTTTTTTTTGTTTTTTTTTCATAATCAGCAACAGATGAGACTTCGCCAATCTCCCATTCTGCTATTTATATGCCCTCTAACGATATATCAAGTCAAATTTGCTCGTGTAATTTGTTCCTGATTTAATTACAGATTGACTGTACTATCTGTTACTATTTTAAAATCGCCCCCAATTAGTTTTTCGTAAGTATATTCAATGTACAGACACTAAAATTTTACTGTTTTATTATATGTATAGAAGTATAGATTCACATGGTGTGATGTGTCTTTATTCTTACACACTGAAAATGCTTTATGCATCTTCACACCGAGTGCCAGCTGGAAAGGTATTTTTTATAGTTCTATTCACTCCCGAGGCCCATAAACATCTGAAGAGGTTTTGAAAATCCGTAGCCCTTCTTCATCCTTCCTCCTCTCTCAAATCTCCCATACCGAACGAAACTCGACTGCAGAGCTTCACACTTCGTCACTTGACGGATGTATAGTGGTCGCGACAGCCCAAATCGGCTGCATTACGGCATGGCACTACCTCTTGCCAGAGGAGTCAGTAGGTGCAATAGTTATCGACTAGAAGCCGCTGCGAGAGACTTAGGCCGCCCCGTCATTCAGGGTTTCCCGATCTGTCAACGACAGGACATCATGGTGGATCCTTACAATGTCAGACCTCAGTAAGAACAGACGAAGGGGTCCTTATTGTCTGATGTCTAATCTAATTAGACTCAAAACTAATTACCACTACAAGATGAAATAGCCGCTTTCTTCATAAATACTAACTAATTAATTATATAATTTATTACTACTACTACTACTACTACTAAATAATTATATAAAATTAATTATATAATTAATTAGTCCGAGACATTAATTATGATTTTCCGTGTGGATAAAGGTGGGACTCGATCATATATTATAATATAGCTATTTTAATAATTTACACTTGTTTTGCCGTCAGACCAGACTGAACAATTCTAAAATGTGTGTGTGTCAGCTTCAATGCTGTACTAGAGTTTACTCCTGGAGAACGAACTAAAGCGAAAGGTGCGCAAGAAAGTGAAAGTAACGTAAGAGCGGTAAAGCGTTAAGCGTTACGCTGAATGTCAATTTTACAAATGATTTTGCCATATTTTTTATACCACTTCGGAGACCCGTGGAGGGAGGAGGAGGAAGGAGGGCAAAGGATCTGTGTATTCTCTTTGCGGATGTCTATGGACGTCGGTACTCATGAAAATGGCTTCGACTGCTTCTTTGCCTCCTCATATTTACTATAAAAAAAATTATCGTTTCTCATGGAGTAAATAATAAATAAATAAATAAAAGTTTATTTCAGATTTTGTGATCCATAGATTGCATATAAATAACACTTTCTATAATCTAATGTTAGTATAAAACTTAGTAGTTAAGTATTATCATTATCATTTACGCCGTCCTATGGCAACTTCGACCCAGTGGTGCTGGATGGAGCAGTCGTTCCTGGCAGCAATCATCTTTTAAACAAAATTTCTTTTAAAATTCTTTCAAAACTTTTAAACATATCGTTATAAATGAATCCATGAATGCATTTCTTGTAGCGAGGTAGCCATTGATTAGTGCATTGGCAAATCGAAAACAAGCTGTACGTCGAATCCCAAGACATACTTTATGAAAATTAAAAAAGTTTTTCAATTCAGAAACAGCTGTTTCCCGCGTCCCACAGCCTTGTGTGTAAGGCTTCCATTACATTTAGACGGCTTCGCTATCGATCACGTAAGCCCGGTTTTGTAGGTCGCAGCGATATTAAGAGCAAATGCAAGGCAAAATTCATTTGTTAATATCATCAACAGGCAGCGCCGGGTTCAGTTGGGAGCTCAGGAGCGGCTGCATCCCTGGGCCTTTAGGCTTCAGGGTCTTAAGATCATTTTATACCCATTAAGGCCCTCTTTTCAAGTATAAGGTATCCAAGCCCAGAGCTTAATCCGAGACTGTCAACAGGTTAGAGACAGCTCGGTGATATTAGAGACTTTTTATAATATTGAACCAGCTTGGCAAAACAGCCCGGACCCAGTCTTGTGCACACCTGAAAAAGCAAAAAAATATTATTAAAATTGTCCGGATGTTTAGAGACAGACATACATAATATATCGTAAGCGCATTTGATTTGTTCAGTTTTGTATTTGTATGCACTGTTTTTTGTTTCACTTAAATTAAATAATTGGTTTGTTTTATATGGTTTTATTCACCAAAAAAAAATTATCGGTTTCTGCCAACCTCGCGATTCATTTTTAAACGTTTGAAACTTTTCTAAAAAATCCCTACTTTCTGTTGTCGGTCCTACGTAATACTTAGGTATGAACTAGGATTGGTGCCCACATATGTACCATAGAAATTTGTTTAATCGAATGACGTATTTATTGATTGATGCAATGAAATCTTCAGCTTTTAACCGTGGTGCTGACAACATGCAAAATCGTGGTAAAATTGTATGCCCATGTTGGCAGCTGTAAAAATTAGTTTAGTATGTTGGTACCTGTTGACATTACCAACTTTGCCATAAAATGAACAAGGTGAAGATAAGGTAAACAATATAGAAGTTCGATAACAAACATTAACTTATTCAGCGACGGCAAAGTTCCGAGTATTTTTTGCTCTAGAAATATTTTAGCAGGTTGGAGATCCTACAGTAAGTAACAAATAAGTAATATAACTTCTTAGTTCACTACACGTTCTTTTACTTTACGCATTACCGAGACGTTAGGCTGTATGAATAGAAAATGGCGGATCAACAAATAAAATGGAAATTGTTATTCTGTGTCCCGAAATTTGGTCGAATCGAGATCGCTCCATGAGTCGTTTGTAGATTGGTATAGGCTATGAATATGTCTGTAAGAAAGATTATAAAACAATTTAGTACGAGGTAGTTAAACTTGAATCTCATCTGTACGAAGGCTATTTGACAGTATCAAAAATATACTATGAATTGTAGTCATCATATTAAAATAACATACTTACATAATAATAAACCGTATACAAGTCTATTTTATTTAAAAAAATGCATATTTATTGTAAAATTTGCGAAATAAAGAAGCAATTATTTGTCAACGTCAAAAACCGTTTTGTGATCGGTTGAAACTCAGAGGACGTCACCGGCAAGTAAACTCTAGCCGAATTGCCTAGTGTTTGACACTTTATTTACTTGCGTTTCACGTCATTCTAATCATATTGCGCCGCCATGACAGTTTGCACTATTTTAGGCGCGAGTGTAATAACTCAAACTTTAACATTATTTTTGTTGTTAATACTGCTTATTTTCTGGAAATATTTATGAAACGTGTTTAACAAGACGTCATAAAGTATAAAATTTAAAAAAAATCAAAAAATTGTCAAATACCCAATACAGCTGATTTGGTCTGGCACGTTGATCGTGATTGACTCGTGATTGCCGTCGTGTTTCGTGTGGTTATGAGCTCCCTGTGGCCATTAACGAGAAGAGGCCAGGAGGGCTACAAATTTTAACAATAATTATGCTGATGCCCGAGTTGTTATTTGCCTCTTGTACTATAAACAACCTAGTCTGAACACAATATAATACAATGTTGGAGAATCTATACAATTGTCCTCTAGAAAAAAAAATGTCGTGTGAAATCGTATGGATGTTCGTCGGTGACCGGATACCTCCGTAACCCGACGCGGCGCGCAAGGTGAGCGAGCCAGCGGCCAGCGGCCACCGCAGCACATAATTATAACTAACAATGAGCATGCGATACTTAGAAATGGGACACCGCCACACATATACGACCTTTTTCTTGTTTTGCGGAGAATCGCACTGGCCGTAACATATATGCGGGGTCGGGGGTAAGGGGTACAAGGTAGAGCGTAGCTACGGTGTTAAGGGTACTAATATAAAATCCACCGTTACTAATATAGTTAATTTTTTTTATATAGCATGTGGGGTAAAACTAGCAATCGGAGGCTTAATGACAACCGACACAACAGCACAAGAGATTTTTTTTAGTTTAGCGAAAAATTAATTTTTGCATAGGTGTATGTAAACAAGCTGGGGCAAAGATAGATTTGCCCGAATTGGCCAAAATCGAATCCGCCATTTTGTAGTACTTGAAGGTATGTGAATGGAATTGCGTTTCGTCCGCTAGAGGCGCTGCATTCATACAAATACGGCCGAAACGAGCCCGTGATATTTGCAGACTTGTTTGTGATACACACAACACTACTCCGATTTATTTCCTACTACATACAACATATTTTATTTCGCTTTGAGTTCGTAGTCACTACGAGAATAGAATCCCTCCTATCCAAAGCTTATCCAAGTTCTTTTTATATCTTGAAAACAACATCAAGACAGCAAGACTTAGGTAGTTTTTCACTTTTAATGTATGTTCTTTTAATGAGATTTTTACTGGCAACGAAAGTTGAAACAAGTCAAATGTATTACATCTTAGTATATAAAATTCCGGCATCACAATCTTTTTCCAGGCTAATTGTAAAAATCATTAAATCTATTTGAATTTTTTTTTTTTTTTATGGTATAGGGGGGCAAACGAGCAGTTGTAGCCATTTTCATGACTACCGACGCCCATAGACATCGGCATATGGACTATACAGATGCGCTGCCCTCCTTTCTCCTCCCACCTCCATGGGCCACCGGCTACTTACACACCGCACGAAACGCGACAACACAGCTGTCACTTCACGCCGGTCTCGTGTAAGCGAGAGGTACCTCCCCGGTCGTGCCGGCCCAATTCGGCTGCATGCAAGCATGCAGCGTGGCACTACCTCTTACTAAATGAGTTTTACTATTTGAATAAAACTACTGAATAATATACAATAAAAACTCAGACTAAATAAATACTTTTTAATTAGTCTATGTAAAAACTATTCTAACAGCTGTAGCAATACATTTAATCATTTGGTAAGAGGTTGTGCCACACTGCATGCTTGCATGCAGTCTGATTGGGCCGGCACGACCGCGGAGGTACATCTCGCTTACACGAGACTGGCGTAAAGTGACAGCTGTGTGTTGTCGCGTTTCGTGCGGTGTGTAAGTAGTCGGTGGCCCATGGAGGTGGGAGGAGAAAGGAGGGCAGCGTATCTGTATAGCCTCTATGCGGATGTTTGTATTCGTAGATAGCCATGAAAATGGCTCCGGCTGCTCGTTTGCCCTCCTATATCGTAAAAAAGAAAAAAAAACATGGCCGGGTCAGCTAGAAAAACGTTTTTGAAAAAAATAATACAAGTTCAAAATAATATTTTTTGTTACTGCCTTGAATCGTTTATGAAGCGAATTAACCGGATGTATCGATTTAGATACAATTCATCTTAGTTAGCGAGCGAGGCTAGTGGCGTGTAAACGCAACTAAATTACCTAGAAAACTACCGATGTAACGTGCATCAGTCACCGGTGTTCCGCGTCGCCTCACAAGGGTAAGGCTGTTTGTGACGTGATGTATGTCGCCCGTGATTTTGCGCGCCAAATTTATGGACAGAAAATAATAACTTCCCGTTATGGCATTTACGAAAAATGCGTAGAAATATCCTTTATTATTTTTATTATTTGCTTATTTTATTATTTTTTTAATTGTAAATACTTGCGTTAGTTTAACAAACTTTTGCAGTGTGTTAGTTAAATACACAAATATATAACAATTAAAAGTATAAAAAGTTTATTCTAAGTGGTGTCCATTGGCTGCAATACACTCCTTTAAACGTTGAGGCCAATTACAAATAGAAGCACGCACTCACAAACTACACGCATTCTTTCCGTGGGCAAATAGTCTCTAAAACTGAACATAAATTCAGCGAATTAAGATCGGGACTAGACGACAGCCAGTCTTGATCTCTGATGAAGCCCGAGACGTTCGCTTCCAACCAAGACTGCGTGGACCGAGCTTTATGACCCGGCGCCGAATCTCTTCGAAGGACCATACTTGGTTATTGAACATGGTGTTATTAGGGGGCTTAACTACATCTCAAGAATATATAATTGGAAATTTCTAAATATATGCTTTATTTTTTTCGTTTGTTCGATTTATATAGTTTTTCAAATTACTAATTAGCAATAGGATTTGCTATTTTTTTAAAGATAAAACAGCATGCCTTCAATTCCCTCATTTTTTAATTAGATGATCAAAATACCAAACCTTCCAGTCAATGAAATATTTTTTTCTGATAATCGCATCAAAATTTTGCAAAAAAAAACAAGATTATCGTATAGTAGCTCAAAAATTCAAACTGAAACACTTCTTTTTGAAGTCGGTTGAAATCAAAATATGAACAGCCTACTCAAAATACTGGAAAATATTAGATTATTCCTCGAAAATGTTCCCCGAGAGTTCAATTGACATTTTGTCAGTTTGGCTCCTGGTTTCCTATTTGTTCACACGTTCAAACGATATTTCTCTAACAAGGTCACGTCAAAACTTGGTGCTCCTTATCTCCTGCTCTTGAAGTTTAGACAGTTTATAATAATAATTAATGCTTTCGTTACAATATACCGTGTAAATTCTATGGACAGAATATATTGTGCTACTTTCATGTTCATATACTTCAAATCTGTGCCACATATGCTAGTGAATTCGGGAGACCTACTTAAAAATATAAATATCTCTTGATTAAAAGTCACCACATAAATTTTATATAACATTGTCATCCATCTCCTTACAGTTGCTGCTCAGTTTTCGGGTGATCAGGATTTCATAACATCAGCCATCCAGGCTGATAGAGGTACTTACTCAGTCGTGCCTGTCCGATTTAGTAGCAATGTAGTAGTAACAGACCTTTTAAAAAGTTGTGACGAGGTAATAAAAAACCCGCGTTTTTATGCTATTAAATTTAAAGCCGTACTTCTGGATACTTGCAATAAATGTAAATAAAACCATATTAAAAATTGTTTAGTCTCATTACATGCGTTTCACATTCGTCATATTTAAATATTCCTTTTACAGACAAAACAAGATTTATGAAAAGCGCCTTATAAGTTAGAATAGCTAAATTAACAATGAGCGGTTATATAAATGTTCTGTACAGGCGCTTTTATGAAACAACTCTGCAAGCCATCAACGACCTATTGAAAAAGGTACACTTTTTAGATGAAGATTAAGAAAAATGGTTTAATGTATTTTGCTTTAATAATATTTTTATACATTAACAAACTGTTTGTTTTTCTGAATTAATAAAATGTGTTTTTACATTAAATCATTAAAATGCTTGCTTGCTTATTATGCTCTTATTGTCTCTTTAAAATTTAGATATAACTTGCCAACCCGGACCGTACGTGTGTAACCGGAATAATGCTTATTTTAGAAACAAAATGTAGCCTATATTCTACCCCATACACTCCTCTCTTTTAGTGAAAGTTCCATCAAAATCGGTACAGGTTGACACAAATAAACAGCAGCAGATTATTTGTTTTAGGTATTAGTCTCAAAAATGAACATTGTACCTAAAAAGCCATTTTCAATTCAAAGGCAGGCTTCAATTTCATTTACACGCACAGATGACAGTGGAAACTGTAAATGGAAACTAATTAAAGTTGTACACCTTTGTGTCTTGAACCCAGCTGTGGCATTATCTATGTAGGTCGTTCGACAACGAGGTAAATAACAGTACACGTAGAGGCTGTAGTTTGCGGCTCACCAACAATACGACCCGTTGTGAAATATAGAAATTGTCATGATACTCTTTGGAATACAACTTGTTACTTGTGTTACTTTACAATAGCTTTAATACAACTAAAAGAGACGGACTACAGTAACTTGTGTTACTTGACAATAGCTTAATACAGCTAGAGGAGTATTGTTAGCAAAATCATCAGCTTGTAGCAAATTTTGTTCAGGAGCTCTTGATTTTGATTACCTAAGAGACTGCCATGCAGGCTTTGCTTTACAGGATCGCCCTTTGAGGGCGGGACCCGTAGTAATTGATTTTGGTTTTGAATGGGATAACCTTTGCTACGTGGTTCTTAACAGTATATGGGAGCGAACGAGCAGTCGGAGCCTTTTGATAACTTTCGACGCCCACAAACATCCGCATTAAGTTTTTGCTGTTGTTCCGCTGTTAAATTCGGAACTAATGCTTTCTACTTTCTTGGTGGAAGTTTCGATAGTAATTGGATATTAACTTCTCTATTTTATTATCTCTATTTAATTGTTAAACAGATCGTGAAAAATGTCGTTTTATAGCTTAAGGAGACCAACAAGCTGTCGAATTACATTAATAAACATAATATTATACAAAAAAGGCTTGTCAAAATAAATGCATTGGCCTTCTCACCCCTCCCGTCAAGCGTGCCACCGGACAAATGCAGGAAGCTATGACAGCTCCGAATCAGCTGCAATGCAAGAGCAACAATCTTGCAATCAAATGTCATCAACAATCAATGCAACAATCTTTTTACAGCGAAAAGTATGTAAGCTATAATATTTTCACTTCCCTAAATGCATATCTTTATTTCTATCCATAAATGTTACGCAAAAATACCGCAAAATTCGCCAAATAATAAATTGTTATGTTCAAAACAAGCAACATTTACATTCTAACACAAAAAAGCCACGCAATATTCATTCCACCCGCCATCTTGTCGTTTCTTTATTTCAAGTGACAAAGGCGTTAAGGCATACAGCCTGTATCCTGGTTTATGTTAATAGAAATCTTCACGAATATGCACCTCGGGTTTTCAGATACCTGGTTTATGCGATGGAAAAAGTAGTGATTTATACCTAGTGTTGTTTTGAGGTAAACATCCGAGTTTATTACATATTGGCTGCTAAACTGTCTGCCGTCGCTGTATAACGGTTTGGAAATTGGAAAATATTTTTACTTAAACTTTTTTCTATTAAGGCTATTATAATCATGATTGTTTTTATTTTTTTACGTATAGGAAACAAACAACCTCTTATTTGTCTGCTGCGTATAAAAAAAGTGTAGTTAGTGTAGAAGTACAAAGGAATTCGTGAAAATTAATATAGACTTTGAATAAGTAATTAGACTATCTTATCGAAATAGCTTGTGTCTTTCTATATTTTAACATTAATAATGTTTATAATAATCGATGTTGATATGAGTTTGCTTTCGAGTTATCTCCTTAGGAAACATACGCGTGTTATGAAAAACTATACACACGATTTTTCGTGTTTTTTTTTTTATTTTTTAAAATCATGTGTTTCATACGATTTTTCGTGTTTTTTTTAAATCGTGTGTCTCACACGATTTTTCGTGTGTTTTTTTTAATTTTTTTTAAATCGTGTGTTTCACACAATTTTTACCTACCTTGCCTTTACCTGTATTTTACATTTACCTATATTTTAATATCGTAACATTAAATCCAGCGCTACACTAGCGTAAAGTTTTACGGCACTTACGTCTCTTTAGTGCGTTTCAGTTTAAAATCATGTGCGTTGGAGTAAATTCTACATAAACATCCGCACATGAGGTTATGCATACGCGCTGTACACTTCTTTTTGGTAACGCAGGGGAGTAGCTTTACGTACGCTAGCCTGGAGCCCGGGTAGCTCGACCGGGTACAGTGTCAGGCTCGGCAATTGGGTTGCCCCTACCGACTAAGCCCCTGCCTTTAGCCGCTACAGGGTAATTAGAGGATCCCTCTAGCGATAGGCGCATCTCGGTGAGTGGCTAGAATGCTCTTTCTTGGAGACTGTCTGGCTGCCTCTGAACAGTCCCTACTACGATGTGGAACCGTGCAATTGAGTCATTCCCATCATGAACCCTGGCCCCAGTAATCCAAGGGAGCACGCCACCAACGTCCAAAGTGGACCCGCCACTTGGTCCTATCCACGCCTCCCTATGCTGATTCAGAGGGACTCTTGGTCTGGCCCCTACCCCCAAGCCTGTCCCGTATGGGTAGCTTTGTCCAACATATCCCTGGAGATCACAGAGGCACACAAGCCCCACCACGACAAGGTGGCATCTTCGGGGGGATATGCTCTGTATCTACTTCTTTACAATTGAACATCCCGGCTCTAACAAATGGAAACCATTTTGCGTGACTCATATGGTATGTCATTCCAGGTAGGTACCCTGTCTTGCTGGATCAATCCGGCTTCAATTTAATCATTCAATGGAATCCCTTTAAGTGTATGTATACCTGAGGACTGGGACTTGGTGAAGGTGGCGGGGAGCCGTTGGATGCAAGCGGCCTGTGACCGTGTATCTGGCACTCTATGGGTGATGCCTGTGTCCGGCAGTCCTTCGGCTGATAAATGAGATACCTACATCATCTTGTACCACAGAATAAATAATGATATGAGTTATGACTTTCAATTCCCGTTTAATATTATAGAAAAATTACTGAAAAAAGAAATTTATATTTTTTCTATAACGTAATTAAAATGTAACAATGGCTTGTCCGAACAAAATAGGCATCCACTTTTTACGAAAACAAAAATAAGAATGGAAATATAATTTTCATTGTATATAGTTACTGTAAAATAGTTTTTATTTTTCTTGTCTTTACGTTTCTCTCATCAACAAGTAATTTGCCAGTTAAAATTGTAATATGCTAATTCGTCTGCTTACTCTGTCGTAAATGTAAAATTAATTCCAACAAAAAACAAGACAGCGTCTAGTAAATACAAATTAATAGCAGCGCCATCTGCTGGCTCTTAAGGTTGGGTTTCTTGTTTAGCTCAGCACGCCAATTCAAATTCTCAATCCAATTTTTTTCTTATTATCTTATACAAAACTTGCTTTTAAAAACTTTGTTATATTTATAACTTGCTTAGTAAATTGAAAAAGTTAAACCAGATTGTTTAAAATGCTTATTTTATTAAGATAACATATAAATAAATATAATTTACCCTATATTTAGAGGGCGAGTTTTGCAGTATGACACTGTCCCTTACTATTGGGCCGCCACATTGGGAGGTACTTCTCGTTCACATGAGACAGCTGTTTGTGATCTTCCCGTGAGAAGAGATGGAGGATGAACAGCTCTATCGGCTCATTTACCCACTATAAAAAAACCTTAAACAACATTACTCTTCTTACGTAGTCGGTTATCGTATTGCTGCATTGCAGTGCTGAAGAAATGAAAATGAAGAATTGATTGAAACGCCAAACATTAGACGTTGCGTCCCGCACGACATGCGGCGATATCACCTAACTTATCGACCGCTGAAAATTCGGTGCTCCGCTCCGTTTTACACGGAACAAATTAAAATGGCGGAAAAAATTACCATATTTATGTGTTCACTATCTTTGATCTAAAGTATTATTTACTTGGAAAGTTTAGAGATTAAATATAAATCGTATTCAACTTCATTTCGAAATTTCCTTTTCTTTTTAAAAACATAACATGTCTACGCAGATCGGCAAAAATAAAAGTAATATTTTTTTCTGGTTTATTATTTATCTTCATAAATAACTTGCATTAGGAATCTTTGTATTTTACTTTTTAGGTCTATATCTAAAAAAGTCAATATTAATTTTCTTCTAAATAAATAACCACAAAATAAATACAAATAAGAAAATTATTGACATGGTGCCTACTCCCTAAGAAACGATCCGAAAGTCAGAAGAAAAAAATATGAGGAGTAGAATCTTTCATACACTAACGCCACAGATTAATAAACTTCTAACGCGCGTTTTGTCGCTTGCGTCTTTTTCGTGACCTTACTTAGGCAACTCGTGTCACGTGGCGGTGCTGCCCACACTTTTTTGTATTTTTTAAATTATTCACAGTTGCCCGCTTTTCATTGCGTTTGCTATTATTTTTGACAGCCCATTGGGAGGAACCTCTGAGATTGCCGGTTAACAAACGCACCTGTAAGGCTGTAGGTCGTTTGACTGTTATTGCGTCTGTCTGTCAATTTTAGCAAACGGTAGTGCCACGGTGTATGCATGCATGTAGCCGAATTGGGTGGGCACTACCTGAGGTTACCTCTCGCTTACACGATACCGGCGTAAAGTGACATTTGTGCTGTCGCGTTTCGTGCGGTGCGTAAGTAGCCGGTGGCCAATGGAGGGAGGAGGAGGAAGGAGGGCAGCGGATTTGTATAGCCTCTATACGGATTTTTATTTTGGTGTAGTACTATTGGTGTCGATAATTATGAAAATGGCTCCGATTGCTCGTTTGCCTCCTTATATTATAAAAATAAAATAATTAAGGTCCTCCGTTTCTGACGTCGGTTGATACGTCAGCCCTCAGCCCTTTTCCTGTCATGACAACATACAGAATTGTTAATGAACTACCGGTGCCGCTACGCTTTTTTGTCCAAAACCTTTTTCAGGATTTATAAATAAAGTTACATTAGTGCATTATCTCCTATCATCACAATTTTATCCAAATCAATTTAATATTTTTGAGTGAATGAATAACAAATATGAATACAAATTCCTATTTCTTATTCCTTCATTCAAAAAATATCAATGGATTTGAATAAAATTTGACACAAATTGATCACAACGTGCAATAGCTTGTAATTATTTTTTACGAACAAATATATCAATGGTTTTCTTAATATAGATTTTATGTGGGCGAAACCTCGGCGAATAGTTTAGTATTCAAATTTTTTTGACTTTCAAAAGTCACTTAATTCTCGACGACGACGAATATTATAGCTAGCTTTGAAATAACAAAAAATACTCCATAAGAACGAACAATATTCTTATTTGAAAGGTACTCTAGAGAATTAAATGGAAAATCGTTACAACCGGTTACTGTTTCACACAAACTTTTTCCAACTTTTTTCATATCGCGCAAATCTCGAGACGTAACCCCCAAATATTCTCCGTTATCACCCCTAAAACCTACACCCGAAAAAATCATTCCACGAACAGGGTAATAAATAGTTACTGTATCGTTACTTTTATGATTACATTCGCTGAAATCCCGACGTTGCGAGCGTTACGAATGTCAGAGATATTTTCCACGGCGGAGACTCGGAGCTCGCGGGGCCGCGGCGCCGGCCCGTCTCACCCGGTATTGATTGTCTTTTTTGTCGAGATTAGAGAATCACGTGACTCATGTCGCTGGGGAGCGTGTCTCATTGCAGATGATCTCGGCAGGCGCGGGAGGTATATTAACGAGTATGCTAAGTTAACAAGTATGTTAACGAGTATGCTAAATTAACGAGTAAGTATGCTAAATTAACGAGTATGCTCTATTAACGACTGTGCTGTATAATATTAAATGATTTTTCTTTTTATAGTGTAAAGGGTCAGATGAGCAGTTGGAGCCATTTTTATGAGTACCGGGGTTAGGAAGGTTATAAAGATGCATTGCCCTGCTTCCTCCTCCCATCTCCAGGGGCCACCGGCTACTTACATATCACTACGCCGGTATCGTAGCGTAAGCGAGAGGCACCTCCCCGGTTACATCCAAGCATGCAGCGTGGCACTACCTCTTATTGATTAGCATATACAAGTTGTCAAGTGTAATGAAACTAAATGTCGACTAATCCAGTTGACACACATACCAGCTCTATTTAGTGAGGGGTAAGTAGGTCACCAAAAAACAAGACATATAGCGGGAACTTGGAGCACTATACATGATATCACTTAGGTCTCAGACTTAGCTTTAATACTATTCAATTACTAGTGCTTTTTCTCGGGGGCTCGGAAAACTTGGAACTAGTTTTCCAAAGTTTCCTTAGTCTCTGAAGGTTGCCTGTAAAGAAAATAAGCAACATCAATAAGATGTCCCTCCCTCTTCCGAGAATTACAAAACTAGTCCTCCGTCTCCAACTTACGAAGTTAAGATACGAAACTGCGCCATTTCATCTTATCTTTACCAGATATAATAAAGATAGCGTGGGCGTAAGAAATTGGTATTAATACCGTTAAATTAGAATTATTCCTATTGATGTTATTAACTGCCTCAATAAAGGCTTATGAATATTTCGAATTATCACAAATGATAATTATTTTACGAACGTATTTGAATTAATTTACAATTTTCGTTGCTGATTCTCGCGATGTAAATTATGTTTGAAAGGTAAATTTAATTTGACGGTTCCTTGAAGTTGTTTCATAATGTGTATTTTGAACGTTGTCCTTATCCGTAGACATTGTATTCTCTGTCTACGTCCTTATCTATCTGTTGGTAAAAGCGCCTTAGATCTTAGTTATAACGACCAGGCTAGCGCAGTGGTACAGGGCTCGGATATGCGAAGAATGTTGCGCCAGGGGTCGTGGGTTCGAATGTCACCTGGGCCATGGATGTTTACCTATGTATTATATGTATATATACATATAATAAAAATATATAAAATTTCTTAAATGTATAAAACATTTTAAATATATTTCCGTTGTCTAGTACCCTTAACGCAAGTCCTTACCGTACTCAGCACGGAGCTAGGCTAACGTAGTATAATATGTCCACAGATTATTATTATTATTACGTGTTTGTTTTTATATACATATTGGTGGTGTTTACTCCTTACGGAACGGGCGCTTGCGTCGCTTACGCCCTTTATTGCACCTTGTTCGTTCGAGTAAACCCTTGTCGGAGTGTCAGAGCGTTTCTTACACCACAAACTGACGAATGAGCAGTTTCATGAGCACCGGCGCTTATAATTCCGCGAGAGGTTATATCTGCTTTCCAATGGACCGTCCTGTATCAAGACCCATGAAACGTAACGGCATATTTTAGCCGTTACTTGACATCTATATATTATAGAGAGATAGAGAGATCTGTATGTTACGTATACGTTAGATAGGTACCGCTAACCACCCACTAGCTGTGTCTTGTCAGTCCTGTTCTGACAGCAATGCAACAATAGAACTAACTCTCACAAAAAACAATAAATAAAACCTCTCCAGATTCACAAATACACTCGTATTTATCTCGTACGTTTTCATTTACAACCTTAATCGTATGTAATCTAAAGTTCACATTTCCACAGCAACATTGTAGCTCTGTAATAACTTCGTAGCCGGTGCTACGGACTAATTCTACAACTGCTACGAGATTATTAACATATTTTGTAGAGACCGCACAGTAAAGTTACATACTTTTAACAAGTATACAAACATTTTTTAAAAAGTATACAAATATTTTTTAACAAGTTTTCACGCGTTCGTTAAAAATTATACTCTCGTCTTCTTTGTTGTTATAAAGTAGCAAAAATGACATAAGAAAATTAGAAGTCAATTAGTTGTTATTTGTTGTTATATATTAATTGTTGTTATTCATTTGTATTTAAATCTGACTTCGAGTGTAGAGCTTACTAACCTATTTATTGTATTTTTTAATAGAACGGTAAACTATCAGGCAGACAATTGGTACACCTAAGCCCATATGTATCCACACCGCAAAATGTGATAGAGTTGCATTTCGCTCTTTCACAATAGCTACCGGACTCTCAAACATCACAAAACGCGACTGTGCCGGTAATATGGCCTAGACATGAGAGTACCCAGGTTCTGAAGCCAAGGGGGGCAAATTCATACCTAGGTTCTGAA
>LUGF01038714.1:125019-170385 GCA_001625245.1 Calycopis cecrops | reverse complement strand
CCCTGTCGGTTCGCCCATGGACTTAGACATCATGATCATGCCGATCCAATTCACTACTACTTCTTACATATGAATTTCTCGTGTTGTTAGTTACCACAGTCCTCCGATACGGCTCGACTAATTCTCATGAAACGTTGTGTGCAGATCGATTGATTCTGAGAATCAGCCAACATCTAGTTTTCACCTCGATATTTCCCCGGGGTCGAAACTTACGCGGGTGAAACCGCGAAGCGCAGCTAGTTTCTTACAGTAGATAAACAAGCAAGTGATTGTCAGCTACGTATTTTTACCTGAATTTTCTGTTACGCCATGTTGAAATAGCTCTCGTCTGAGAGGATCACGAATTTCTCGAAATATAATTGTGATACACAAACATCGTCGAAATAGGTTAACCTATTTATCTTATGGCCCTTAAACGGTTTATTAATATAAATGTGTTCATTATATTAATTGTATTACGATCCTTATCAAATAATATTTTATGAACAGGCGGTCGGCGTTCATTTATCAAATTTGTTTGATCTGCAGAGAAAGAGACAGACAGAGGTAAAGTGAGAGGGAGAGAAACAGACTCTACAGACAGATACAGATGATATCATAAATAAATAAAATTAAATAAGTCGAGTAGTGACTGAAATCTGTACTTCTCGGGTTATAACTTGGTTACCTAGCTAGGTAACTCTGTACGTCTCTCTTGTAAGTAACTCATTCTCATTATCTTTTTTCATTTTTTTAATATCTATTGGACTCTCTAACTCACACACTCGTGCGGCATGATAGTATATCCACAGACACACTTTTGGAAGACACAAATGGAGTCTAGTTGTATTATTTATTCTTTTTTTATGCAGTACAGCGAGCAGTCGTTCTGTATGGACGTCATTAAAATGTCTAACTTTCATGGTTACCTACGTCCATAGACCTTGCCCCCCTTCCTCCTCCTACCTCCATGGGCCGCTGGCTACTTACACACAGTACGAAACGTGACTGAAAAGTTAGCATTTAGTTTATGAAACATCTCTCAAACCTTGCTGACTGTCCATGTAGCACAGATTAGATATTTGAACAAGAAAATAAAGTGCGAGCGGTCTTGTTTAGTGAGGGCGCCACTGGCGCGCCACTACAGGCGGGTGTAGCTCCCGGGGGAGGACGGGGTTGGTAAACAGTACTATGTATTCACAGTAACCTTAGCTAGTTAAAATTTAAACGTTACCAATTAATTAAAGCTTCAGCGGTACCAAAGAGCTGATTTACAATTTCGTAGATTAAAAAGCTATGAATGGCTTTTTTGTGTATACGCCGAATTTATATCTCTGATTTTAATAATTTATTTTTTTACTAGCTGCTCCCCGCGGTTTCATACGCTTAAATTTCGATCCCGTGGAAAATAGAAAATCATCCCGTGGCATCCCATAAGAATATTTTTTCGGGATAAAATCTATCCTATGTGTTAATCCAAGTTATATGGGTGTGCCAAATTTCATGAAAATCGGTTCAGCAGCTATTGCGTGAAGGAGTAACAAACAAACAAACAAACATTCAAACTTTCGCAAACGAGCAGTCGGAGCCATTTTCATAACTACCGAAGCCTATAGACGTGCGCACAGAGAATACACAGATGCCTTATCCTATTTCTCCTCCCCACCTCGATGGGCGAACGGCTACTTACACACCGCACGAAAGGCGACAGCAGAACTGTACCTTGTTGAAAAGAAAATAAACAACATATACCGCATAAATAAAAAAGTTACTAGAAAAATGTATCGTGCTTTACCTCGCCATACCAACCTTTACTTTGGAGGCACACTCGGCTTAGACAAAGAAAGTAATCACACACGAGCGAAAGCTTACGAGCTTTATGCTCTCCTAGTACCTCAGACGGAGCAAGCCTAATATTTCCTAGACACAAAGGATAAACATTACCTGAGCCCTAGGCTAGGTAACCCTTAAAGAGCTATGAGCCAAATTATTATTGACAATCTGACTATGGATATTTTAAATGTAATATAATGTTAACAATAAAACAATTTTGACTGATTTTATCGCGGTTTCCTTATTATATACTAATATATAAAACTGAAGAGTTTGTTTGTTTGAACGCGATAATTTGTGGGACTACTGGTCCAAATTGAAAAATTATTTCAGTGTCAGTTAGTCCATTTAGCGAGGAAGGCTATAGGGTATATACCATAACGCTTGTGTATGCGGGTTAAGCGGGTGAAACCGCGTGGCGCTGCTAGTTATTTTATAAGCCAGACGTTTGAGAACCTTTACAGCAACCATGGTCACAGGACTCTGAAACGTCGGGCTTGAAAAATAACTAAATATACCGCCATAAAATCAGTTAAAGTTCTTTTATTTAAATATAATCTTTTCAACGCAGTAATACTATGATTATGAAATTTATTGGCTGAAATTTTCTTGTCTCTTTTTTATTTTTGTCACTTTAGTATTTTCTTAAGAAACAGTCGTGCTAGGACTATTATTGAGAAATACCGAACCGGCGGCGTTTTTGTAAGAAGTAGCGATAATAATAACAGGACTAGCTGTAATAACTTCCACGGAATGCATCTCTCCCATCTACGAGTCTCTTTGACCCCGAGCCCAGTCTGCACTCGCTGCTACAGAAGATCCATAAAAAAACAATATCTTAATATTTGTAAATAATAGGACAGCCCATTGAACCAAGAATCAAATTTCAATTATGAAATGATTTGATAGTGTACAGGCGAGCGGCCAGGTAATCTGGGGATCAGCTTAATTCGGATTATTTTGAGGCCGGACAACGTTTGTGAGCTTATTACGAGCCAAATTCCGACGCTAGTCATTTGTTGTTGTGTTTATATTAAACTTTGTTGTTTCAACTTCACCACAAACTCGCCAAGTAGTCGGTAGTTTAGTAGCTTCTAGTTTGACCTCAATATTTATAATTTATTATTATAAGAAATATATAGAAAAAACGTTGACTGGGAAGAATAAAACTTAGAATCAATAACTCGTTCCAAAAATCATTAGAGTTTTTGTATATTTGTATTTTTTTCTGTTTATTTCACCACGTATCACCCAGGAATCTGGAGAAAGAGTGGAGGTACCTCTCGCTTACACGACACCGGCGTAAAGTGACAGCTGTTCTGTTGCGTTCCATGCGGTGTGTAAGTAGCCAGTGGCCCATGGAGGTAAGAGGAGGAAGAAAGGCCTTCCCATCTGTATAACCTCTATGCAGATGTCTATGGGCATCGGTAGTCATGAACTCGTTTGCTCCTTATACTATAAATAAAAAAATGATTGTATGTATTTTGATGTAAACTTTACTATTCCATCGAGAAAATCACCGACCTGTGTATAGGCTATAAATCCATTTGGGATAGATTTAGTCACTTAATGTACCTTTACATAAACGAACCACGCGTCAAAATGGGGTTTGATAGAAAAATCGACATGTGCGGTGATCATTATGTGTGTCGAGGGACGGAGGCAGGTGACTCTGATTAGGATATTATTTAAATACGCGTATAAATCACATGCCCAATCATATTTAGCAGCCGGCGCACCGCCCCTGGCTCCTCTGCGAATTTCCCATCGGAATTTTCGCGAGAAAATTTACCCTTTTACATGACAGCATATATGTACATACTAGTTGCACCCCGCGGTCTCACCCGCGTATATTTCGATCCCGTGGAAAATGGAAAATCATCCCATGACATCCCATAGGAACATTTTTTCGGGATAAAAACTATCCTATGTATTAATCCAAGTTACCCTCATGCGTGTGCCAAATTTCATGACAATCGGTTCAACAGTTTTTGCGTGAAGGAGTAACAAACAAACAAACAAACAGACAAACTCACATTTATAATATTAATAAGATAGGTACGGCGTTAAACGTAGCTGAACAGATACTGTCATATTGCTTTTAAGTCATATTGCTTGCCACCTCTTGCTGCGAATTAATACTTACAATGCCTTAACCAATTTGGACAGGAGGCAATCGAAATCTGGACCAGCTAATAATTGACTTTAGACACGAACTGTTTAAAAATTACTAGTAGGTCACCTTAAACCTTCTTTAATGAAATCTTTATTGTGAAAAAATAATATAATATTACTAAATTTGTTGTCCACTTTTTTAGGGATCATAGTTATACATTCGATCAGTCAATCTCAGGTTTTTCTTAATATAAATAGTGAGAGAAGAATCGTCTTTATTTGGACATTTACAGGTTTTGAAATAAGACCACGGCCGACTTTATGTGCATCTATAGTCTCATAATGGTGATATTATTATAATGTCTGGGACAAAAATCAGCTTGCGCTGTTGATATAATATATATGTTTAAGATATATTATCTTAATTCAATTTAATTACATCAGTAATAACTTATAATGTTTATCATTTACAGTAATATCTGAGTGAAATCTTTCATCAATTGTTGTTAACACGAAACCAAGCTGCGTTTTAAATTAAAAGATTTGAGATTTAATTGAAAGTATTATAGCCTACGTCCATTTTGGACACGACCTACTTTATTTGAATAAAACTGTTACGCAATTTCATTCTCTCATTTCATGCTTATCTTTTCAATTTAAAATTTTAGAGAACAAATTGCATTATATAATGTACAAGACGACCCATGCCCGCTGTTGGGCATCAAAAATATAAATCAATAGTAATAAAAGATGTACTTTCTGATAAAGTAACTTTTTTTGTGAAATAATGATCTATCGGTTTAGCAGTTTCCGAGCCTAATCAATACAAACCCGCGAAATATTGTTATCTATTTATAATACTAGTATGGGTAGATTGGTGAACGAGCAAATTTGTTTGACAAGTAAAGTGTAATTTCACATTTTCATTGAACAATGACTGATAAATGCTTAGATCATTACTATATGATCTAAGGATAAATGCGTCAAACTATGAGCAATAATGTATACTTAGAATAATATGTTATTCTAACAATGTATACTTTCAATCAATTATTTACGATTAAATTTCACAAGCGATTGAATCGTTCAAAGGGTGCTTATTGTATTAAAGATAATTACACCTTTTATTTATCCTACTAATATTATAAATGTGAAAGTTTGTATGTTTGTTTGTTTGTTTTCACGCAAAAACTGCTAAACCGATTTTCATGAAATTTGGCACATCTATAGAGAGTAACTTGTATTAACATATAGGATAATATTTATCCTGAAAAAATGTTTCTATGGGATGCTATGAGATGATTTTCTATTTTCCACGGGATCGAAATTTATGCGGGTGAAACCGCGGGGCGCAGTTAGAATTACCATATAAGTAACTAGTCGACCCGTGCCCACTTCTTTGGGCGCCAAAAATAAAGATTTATTTAATTTGGAACACCAACAATACATTTGCTGCAATATTGCAACATTAAAACAATTTTAAATATTACATTGTTCATCAAATTCTGATGCATGTGCCAATAACTGGCGTACACAGCATTCAAATTTATTAAAGATTTAATTTAATTAAAGATTGTGCAATCAAAATTAATATAGCTTTACTTAAGATTATGTAGCTTTCTACTTTTAGTTTTGGAGCCTACACGGTACAAACAAACAAAAAATCTTTCCTCTTTATATATTGCTATAAAGTCAAAACAAGGCCGGAAACCCAGGGAATCGATTCCAGTTACCAACACTAAAATATATTCATATTGCATAGAGTTGGAGCCACTGCGTAAACGAAGTTATAAACTTTAGAAGAGCCTGTTTGAGCACGAGCTCGCTCCAGCTCCGAGCCAACAAATCCCTCTCCACTATCAATATAGGAGTTGCACTCCGGTTTTCGTGTATCGCTTTTTAGTTTGCTCTTATCACGAAAACAAACTGCACCGCCATTTTGGCGTTAAATACAATCTGAAGCCCAGTAAATTCTGATATCTAATTCCGTTCGGGAGCCGACCGCGTAAACAGATAGTAAATCTGCACTCATTATGCGCGCGTGCGTCGTGCCATGCTTTATGGGGAATTGAGGCTTTCCTAATATTCGCTTAGCGGGCTTGTAGCTCAGCGGTGTAATTGTGGTTGAGATTTATGTTATTGAATGGTTTGTAGATGTAAATATGCAGTTAACAGCTAAATCAAGGGTTTCTTCAGTAATCAATCGCATTAGCTGATGCAGGACAAGGAAAGCCTTAAAAATATAATAATACTAGCTTCCGCCCGCGTGGGTTTCGGACTTCAAAAATGATTCAAAATTTTAACTTATTATGTTATTCTGATATGAAAGCTATATTACTGTAAAGTTTCATGAAAATCCGTTCAGTAGTATTTGTGTGAAAGAGTAACAAACATCCTTACAAACTTTCGCATTTATAATATTAGTAGGATTGTTCCGCATATCAAAATAACTGTATGAAGAGAGTTATCAATGTGGAGGTGGAGGAATCAAAAACACACTTGGTGTAGGGATTGTGATACGTGGCACTCTGTCCTCCATGTGTACTCCAATAGGACACTGCAAGCGTGAGGATATATTGTTATTATAAAACAACTTGTCTCGTGCTGAAAACTTTCTGTACTGCTACTTTTAGTCTTGCTACTGACGCACTGTTGTTACTTTCACTCTTCTTCTCATTACCTATTCGTGCCCAACATAAGTACAGTTGTTTACACTGGGCTCCTGAACCCCGGAGAAAAGCAAGGACGCTCCAATAGGACGTTGTTATTATTCTACTGCGCACCTACGCACTCTATACTCTACCTATTAATTGAATATATCTAAGAGTTGACTGAAACGGGCGGAACTATAAAATCAATAATACAGACTTGGCAAACATCGATAAACAGTCTCCATACCCAGTATCCGGCACACGCACGCCAACAACTCGCCTGGCGGCGGGTAGCGCGAACTAACGCATGTTGACAGAGTGGCGTAGACATGCCATGTCTAGCAAATTCTGATGGTAAATAGTTATAATAGGTACGTCTTCTACTTCCAAGTAGCGCATTTTTGGATTAATTAATGTTAGTGTTGTAAAAAGACTTCAATTACTACGGAACCCTTTTTTTGCTTTACATTACAAAATTTATATATATTTCATTACAAAATTGAAAATATGTACTTTGCGACTAGGGGCAGTACTAACCAAAGAAGACTCAACTTTGGTCTACGATAATGTGGCTCTACCAAAATACAACAACATATGACAACCATATCTTTTAGTGGTTTCTGTTGTTAGTTCAATGCATTTAAAATATATGTTAATGTCACAATCGGGTAGTTCTAATTCCTGTAATCGAGATGCGTCCCCTCGGGGCCTTAATACTTGAGCCAATGGGATCGCTCTTAGCGAGACTCAATACTTATTTTTGAGAGGCAAAAAATTATTTTACTATTGTAAGGAATAAATCAGAGCCCTCAAACTACTAACTCCTTACGCACATATCCGCACAATTGCTATGCGGATGCGTGGTCTCCTTTTCTCCACTCCGCCACCGAAAACTCAGAAACTCTTTTTTAGGCGGTAGTATAAGGAGGTAAATGACCGATTGCTCGTCAATGACCTCCGACGCCCATAGATCCTCATAGAGGTTTTACAAATGCGTTGCCCTCCTTCCTCCTCTCCAGAGGCCACCGGCTACTTACATGCCGTACGAAATGCGACAGCATAGCGGTCCTTTTTTCCGTGTAAGCGAGAGGCACTTGCCTCACGGCACGGTGGTATCAAATGATCAAGAGGAGCTTAATATGTAGAATAAAGGCATAACTGCACAAGCCTCAAGGAATCGACTAAAATATAAACTAATCAGAAGAACGATCATATTAAAAAAAACTAAAGATCAAATAAAATTAAGTATACTTAAAGTTGTATATCACTTGAAACTCTACATAAAGGAAAACCCTTCGTAAGGTACCTACCAACAATTAAAAATATCATGTATCTCTAACGTCTTAAGAAAACCAAAAGAACTTTTTCGTTTACAACAAATGTTATTAATTTCTGATATTGTTAGCCATCTAGAAATAAATTAATTAATTCAAAATTGTATGCCTACATCCATTAATATTTAAGCATAAGTAATTATTTCTAACGACGAATATATTTGCGCAAAAGTAGCTTTATAACTGAGTGTTAAATGTACTATTTGACACAGATTCGACAGAAAAGCAAATTTATTACTTGAATAGGGATATATTTACCCTACTTTTGGACCCTGGCGCTGAGCGAAGATCAATACAGTTTCTTGAGCGCGAGTCAGTGCCACCTAACGAAAGATTTTGGTACTACACTACATGCTTATTATGGCAATGGTTCTAAAACACACCAATAGGTGGCCAAAATCTTGTTAAAGTAATATAACAAAATTGTTTGTCTTATTATTTCTGTAAAAATATACCGTACATAAATAATGATTAATGTAATAAGTGTAAGAAAGTATAATTTATATGGTAATTAATAGGAATTGGAATATAACCATTTCAGTATAATATGTAAGCGGTTGAAGTAAACAGTGAAAATCAAATGCAGACCAGGATTATGATATATTATCCAGTCTAATGGCGGCGCTGAGGGTTGCCATAAAACGCAGGTTTCCACTTGAATGGGCGGTTCATGCAAAAAGTGAAGAGATAATCTTTTGTCCCTTGCTTGTTCATGACAGGATGGCTGGGGTGAATTGAATTAACTATCAATTACAGCTATTTAGATGATTCAGCAGTTTGGCTTTGTGTATAAAACTTTATATTTATTAGGTACTGATTAATTTTATTTTTTCTCACTTTTATTCACGTGATGTAATTTGATTTTATCGCTGCATCTGAAACCTATTAAAATTCTTACCAAAGACCAAGTGGTTCTAGGAACTTTGTTAACTGTTGTTGTTCGGGCTTTGTTATTATACCAAAAATAACGAAGCAACATTTACAACAAGATATTAAGCTTTCAACAATTTCAAGAATCATTCCATTAGTTCCTTACCAGGCTGTTTCCCTAGCGTTTTTTTACAGTATAGGGGGCAAAGGAGAAGGAGCCATTTTCATGACGACGCCCATACACGTCCGCATAAATGTTATACGGATGCGTCGCCCTCCTTCCTCCTCTGCGAAAAATACAGCTACTGAACTTTTTGAACTTTTTTTTAAAATCATGTCATGTCATATTATTAAAATAACATACGCACGATGACCGAACGAATCACGATAATATAGTCATAATTTCACAACGATTTAAGCGCTAGATAAAAAGAGCGGTATTTCCGCATTCTAGGATCAGGAGTAACGGTGATCACTTCATGATATTTAGGATTAATTTCTACACACAATATTAAATCAGAAAGACATCATATACCCAACAAAAGCAATAAGTTGTGGTGATAAAAGTTGTCCTCTTTCCAGATCAATAGGCAATTACTGTGGAGGTTATCTTTTGTCCCTTTTATTAGTCGCGCAGTAGGGATGAGTTTATGATTAAGTGCCTGTGGGTGTTAGCGTCCTCGGTTTATCTGTGCGTTTTCTGTTCATTAATTTCGTGATAGATTATTATGATTTCACTTCTACTGAATTTTTTTTAAGAACGACGTTATTAAAGGCCTGTATGACTTAGCCTGTGTGTGTTAAAACAAAAAGTGGCTTCGAATAATAACAATGCCGTTGCTTGCAGATTATTTGACTAACCAACTGCACGTCCCAACAAGAACAGAAGCAGTAGACGTTATAAACAGCCACACCGAGGGCAGTTCTTTACTCGTACGCTTAGTTAATATTTACGACCCGCTCAAAACTTTGCTAAGTTACCCAGTCGTTCATTTAAAACGAACATTACTTATAAATGGTCTTATACCAAAATATATCATTATGGCTTTAAGTGTCATTAATGATAGAATTTATCATACAACACGACATAATTACCGATCGAGTGCCAGTCGTAAATATGGCCGCAACGTAAATATACGTTAACAACGTAAATCGTACCATTAAATAAATCGAAAGTGTCATTAAGCATTCCCCCAATCAATACAAATGATTTTATCCGCCCACTCTTACTAAATGGTTCCACAGAATCGCTTACATCATCCTGAAAATAGTTACGGCTAGGGAGAACTTTTTTGTAATACTGTCAACCCCAAGATCCATGACAGTTTTTTTAATAGGCGTGTCGTCACAATGACAGCGATTTTCGCAAAATGAGCTTTTATTAAAAAAGAGTTTTTACTTTTTCATCTCTTTTACAATGATGAGATATGTAACCTAGTTTTTATTCAGCTTTTCTAGCTCCAGTGTCGGTTTGGTAAAGAAAAACAACTAAGAGGCCCTAAGAGTAATTAATTAATGTTAAACTGTCTGTCTGGATATCCATCCCATCGATTACAGCTTAGAATCTGAAGAATCGACGATCGAATACTGTATAAGCCATATTCAGTATTTTTATTACGACAACATTTTGAAGTGAAAATTTTTGTAGCGGCGCGCGTTATGCAGGGAAACATTACGAGTTTGCGTCATCTTCACCTATGCTATGTAGCATATGAAAATGGAGCTACGGTATCTCGTAGCATCACTTACATTTTAATTTTCACTTCGAATTCCCTTACCTTATGACTGCTTGTTAATTTTTTTAGAATAAATGTTTTAATGAGAACCTATCGTCGCTAAAGAAGTTTTTACTTCAACAACCTCATTCAAATAAAAAAGTACCTGTCTACTCGCTTCGACGATTTTCTGTAACACTTTTCCGTTCCTTTTCGCTTAATCGCTTCAACAAAAAAATATACAACAAGCAAGATAAAATATAACACAAAATACCATGGTAGATGCCAAACATATATTAAATAGAAATGACGAAAGCTTAAGTAAATGTAGATCCACTAAATGTGAAAGTTGAAGTAAAAAAAATTGGCCTCAAAACGCTGACACTGGAGACCCACGCTAAATGTCGACCTAATGAACGAAGTATCGCAAAATGAAAAAAAAAAGAAAAAAAGATCTGCAATGGACGGCGAAAACGCGACTCATCTTCGGAAGTTTTTTCTCGAATACCTTTTCATGAAACTATTGTTTTATAAGATAAGAGCTTTTCATAAAGCTCTTTTACTTTTCAATTAGAACATTTCAAATTAAGGTATTTTATTCTGAAACAAATAGCCATTTGGATAATTATTTCGAAATAAAAATAACAATTTGAAATGTAAATGCCTAGTTTTACATATTTTTGATTGTTTGAGTAAAAACTCTTACACGCGTTCCTATCGCTGAAGTGGGCGTGTAGGCTACCGTCAGGGTTAATTTAGTCAACAATAGGCTTAATTATACGTAAAATAATACCCTGTCACCGGGATAAAGTATTGAAGATGATCATTTGTAGTCCAGCCTTAGGAAGGTGAGTGACAACCTCAAGTGGATTCATTGTATTAGACTCACAAAATTAAATGGTTAGTAAGAGGTAGTGCCACACACTTTGCACGACCGGGGAGGTACCTCTCGATTACACGAGACCGGCGTAAAGTGATCTGTGTTGTCGCGTTTCGTGCGGTGTGTAAGTAGCCGGTGGCCCATGGAGGTGGGAGGAGAAAATACAGCAGCGCATCTGTATAGCCTCTATTTGGATGTCTATGGGCGTCGGTAGTCAGAAAAATGGCTCCGACTGCTGGTTTGTTTACTATTAAAAATTGGCTGAGACATCCTTTTTTCATACCTATAATTCACTAGATTCGGCACTGATCACGATCGTATGTCGCTAAATAAAATATGCCACATTGAGTGGTGATGATGAACTTGACTAATCGGTAACCCACTTTGACAGCTTTTTTCGAGGTTTATTTAGTAATTTGACAACTTTAAACGCTGTACCTACGCCAAACACGGTCACTGGTGAATTAAGATGGCTGATATCTTGATATCAAAGTGTTAAAAAAATGGGCCGGCATAGGGACTACTGGTTGAAGCGAAAACTTAGACTTATCTAAAAAATATGCTATAGGTACCTACGTAGTACAAGAGAGTGTAGCTGCGCTAACTCGTAACTGTATACCGTGCGTGTAGCATGTTTACTCACAGGTTAATCATATCTAACATTTTTCCTACTAAGCGACGCTAACAATGTTTTCACATGTAAATGGTAGAATAATAATTATATTGCGCCCGGCAGTTTCACCCGCGTACATTTCGATATCATGGAAAATCATCCCATGGCATCCCATAGGAACATTTTTCGGGATAAAAACTATCCTGTGTTAATCCAAGTTACCCTCAATGTGTGTGCCAAATTTCATGAAAATCGGTTCAGCAGTTTTTGCGTGAAGGAGTAACAAAAAAACAAACATACAAACTTTCACATTCATAATATTAATAAGATAAATATTTATTATTGATGTTTGGTTACTTTTGATAACTTCGGATTGGTAACGAATTTCAAGCGTGAAGCCCGAGTGCATCTCTACAGACATACGAAAGTACATTATAAAATACCAGTATACGCGGCCGACGCGCGACGTGACACAACCACGCCCAGTCATTTTCCTTTGTTAATACAGCGTGAAAGCTTTTTTATGTGTTTATCCATATTATCCAGACGTTTCCACTCCGTGCGGCATTGTGCGTATGAATCATATGTCATCATTTATGGTGTCCTAGTAACTGCTATGAAATATAGTTTTTAGTTTTGAGTTGAATTTGGCACTATTTCTGCATTGTAGCAGAAGCGGGCACGATCAGGGTCGCAGGGTGGTAGCTCACGCCCACAGAGACGCCAGTGAATCCTTTACAGCAGCGGTGGGCAACCCGCTGCCCTCGTCCTACTTGAGGCCCGTGAATGCCTTACGGCCCTTACCCACGGGCGAATTTTTGTAGCGATACAGTCGCGATGCTGTCGCGCGTAGAATCGATACACACGCGAAGCGGTCGCTAGCTGTGTGCCCTCGCCCACAGGTCCGGATTCAGTCACGAAGCAAACGCGATTCAGACGCAATGCAAACGCGATTCGGTCGCGATACAAACGCGATTCAGTTACGACACAAAAATATCTTGCATTAGTACAATTGCAAGATGGACTCCGTTGAGGCACATTAGTCACGTTACCCCTTCGAACCCCCTAGAAACCCCCTTCGTTCTCTATCCGATGTCGTCCGACGCGGTCGCGCGTTGGTATCGATCCAGTCTCGATGGAGTAGAGCGTTGGCATCGCTATTGTAGTGCGTTGCAAATGCGACTAACACGCGTTAGAGGAGATGCTGTCGCGCGACTGCATCGCTACAAAAAGTCGCCGTGGGCGAGGGGCCTTAGAGTGGCCAAAGTAAAAAAAAAACATAAATTGGGCTTCTAGGGTGAATAAAATTGAAAAAATAAATATCTGTGGATTTAGACTAGCCCCGTGCTAAGTACCTTAAGGACTTGTCTTACGGGTACTAGACAACGGAAAATATTTAATATGTTTTTTTTAATTTAAGAAATTTAAGATTCGAGTCCGCGACCCCTGGCGCAACATGCTCCACTTATCCAAGCCCTGCACCAATGCGCCAGCCTGGTCGACGGTCGTGCTTTAAAGTAATATGTATTCTTCTGTGCCAATAAATCTATACATATAATAAATCTGTAGAAGGGTCAATTCTGTACATTGAAAATATTGAAAAAATAAATAGCAGGGGGTGTTACTGGATCGATACCAAACCCAAATATGCGATTAAAAAAAATGTTGTCTGTCTGTCTGTATGTTCAGGCATCACGTGAAAACTAACGGATCGATTTCGACGAAACTTGGTATAATTATACCTTATTATCCTGGGCATAAAATGGGATACTTTTTATCCTGGAAAAATACGTAGAAAGAAAATAAATCCATCCACGCGAAGACCGACATCCGTGCGGACGGAGTCGCGGGCGGAAGCTAGTATATAATAAACCTCTGCGTATAATACAGTTCGGTGGCATATTTTGTCGGTGTGAAGGAGAACACAATATATGCAGATGCAGCTATACATATTTATATGTACATCGATAGTCACCTCGTCGCCAAAAGCCTCTGTATCCCGTAGTAATCTCTTTTTTATTCTAAATGACAATTCCTACCTGAGCTGATAAAGTAGAGTAAAATCTTTCAACAAACTTTGATGGCTTTCACGCAAACCTACATTGCTTGTATTAATAATATTTTTTAACATTATTCATATTACAACCATTTTCAACACTCAAAATGCGCGTTTTCGGCCTTTGCATCTAGAAAGGCACCACTCGCCTTACTCCAGACTCTCCTAAATAGAACGTTAAAAATAGCCTCTACCTACGATCCCGGGCCTTATATTAAGAGACACCTTATTTTTAAAATACTTTGCAATCCCACCACAATCTAAATGTTGCACATTTAGTTTATATTTAGAACTAAAATCATACTCAATATACTTAGGGTTCTTCAAGAAACGAGCAAATTTTTTAGACCCCTGTTAGCTGACGTCTATAGGCGGCGGTAGGCACAACCCATGTGCCCGTTTGCCCCCTATTACATAAAAAAAATTAGTTACTCAGCTGAACTTAATTCCCTAAAATTTAACAGATGTATATAACAATCACAATAATTCCGGGAAGTTATCCCTAAAATTCACAAAGAAAAAGAAGCTACTAGCTCTGTCACAAAAAGGTAATACCTACCATGATGCACGCAATTGGGCCGGCAGCCGGCAGGACCGTAGAGATATAAGAAAATCTGCATAATCTCTATGTGGATGTCTGTGGGCGTCGGTAGTCTTGAAAATGGCTTCGACTGCTCGTTTGCCCCTATATACCATTAAAAAAAAAAACAATTATGCTGATTTTAATGGACGTCGGTAGTCATCAGTTTATTGTTGTATAGTTTATAAGAGCATATAAAAGTAATACAGATAGATAATAAACAGATCAGTCACCTCCTTCGTCTCCGTTGAACCTCAAACAAGAGGTACCTCCCTGATAGTGCCAACAAGATTCGTTAGTGTCCCACCAATGTGTCTAAACTACCTAATCTCTATGAAGCTAATAATATTTTTTACAAAACTGTAGAATCGATGAGACATGATTAATGATAAAAAAAAAATACAAATGAGATAATATATTGAATATGTACATTGAATATATTTGCGAAAAACTAATTGGTGGCGATGGCAAAATAGTATTAGAACACTTTTCAATGATTTTTAATTATATTTTGTCTATTTGTCCGTTTGTCTGTTTGTCCTGAATAATCTTCGAGACTACTGGACGGATTCGAATGAAACTTTTTGTGATGTATACCTAACCCTGGTCAAGATCAAAAATACTTTTTATTGCGGTAAATTCTCTCAGTCTTACGGGAAATCGGAATTTCGGCACACTGCAAGCAAACAATATCAAATCACTTTAATTATATTATTACTACTAAGTCGCAGGCACCAGCTATTAATAAATAAGAGGACCTGGTAGACCGAGCTTCGCTCGGATAAAAAATAAAGAGCCGGAATTCCGCCATCTATTGAGGAGTAAAAAAACCATAATTATATATAATATAATATAGATGGAGCTGATATTATATATTATATATTATTATATCTTGAGAACCGAGCTTTTCTCGAACCTGGGACCTTGATAAATCGATTCCTTGAGCTGAAAAGCCCCTAATCTGTAACTTTCATGAAAATCGTTGGAGCCGTTTCCGAGATCCTGATTACACATATATATATAAATATACAAGAATTGCTCGTTTAAAGATATTAGATATTAATATAATACACCAATACACCAGAAAATATATTTTGTAACTAAATATGGATTTGAATTCATGAACATTTTATTTTAGACAATAAGTACAATATGTATAATAATAATTTCTTAATCTTCATCTTCCTCTTTATCTCGGTGGAATTATGTCTGGCATCCTACGGCATATCCACAGGAAAATGATTAATACAAGTTTCCTATGGATATGCCGTCAGACACTAGGCAATCGTGTTCGCCAGGATCTTCTTGGTATAATATGTCTAACATCCTACGGCATATCCATAGGAAAATGGACATTACAAGTTTCCTATAGATATGCCGTCAGACACTAGGCAATCGAGGATCAAAACGGTGTAGGTTCTCAACAGAAAAAGTTGTAGTTTGCCAGGATCTTCTTGGTACGATGTCTAGCATCCTACGGCATACCCACAGGAAAATGATTATTACAAGTTTCCTATGGATATGCCGTCAGACACTAGGCAATCGAGGATCAAAACGGTGTAGGTGCTCAACAGAAAAAGTTGTAATTTGCCAGGATCTTCTTGGTATGATGTCTAGCATCCTACGGCATATCCACAGGAAAATGATTATTACAAGTTTCCTATGGATATGCCGTCAGACACTAGGCAATCGTGAATCAAAACGGTGTAGGTGCTCAACAGAAAAAGTTGTAATTTGCCTGGATCTTCTTGGTATGATGTCTAGCATCCTACGGCATATCCACAGGAAAATGGATACTACAAGTTTCCTATGGATATGCCGTCAGACACTAGGCAATCAAGGATCAAAACGGTGTAGGTGCTCAACAGAAACGGTTGTAGTTCGTAAGGATCTTCTTGGTATGATGTCTAGCATCCTACGGCATATCCACAGGAAAATGATTATTACAAGTTTCCTATGGATATGCCGTCAGACACTAGGCAATCAAGGATCAAAACGGTGTAGGTGCTGAACAGAAAATGTTGTAGTTCGCCAGGATCTTCTTGGTATGATATCTAGCATCCTACGGCATATCCACAGGAAAATGATTACTACAAGTTTCCTATGGATATGCCGTCAGACACTAGGCAATCGTGGATCAAAACGGTGTAGGTGCTCAACAGAAAAAGTTGTAGTTTGCCAGGATCTTCTTGATATTATGTCTAGCATCCTACGGCATATCCACAGGAAAATGGATAGTACAAGTTTCCTATGGATATGCCGTCAGACACTAGGCAATCGAGGATCAAAACGGTGTAGGTGCTCAACAGAAAAAGTTGTAATTTGCCAGGATCTTCTTGGTATTATGTCTAGCATCCTACGGCATATCCACAGGAAAATGGATATTACAAGTTTCCTATGGATATGCCGTCAGACACTAGGCAATCAAGGATCAAAACGGTGTAGGTGCTCAACAGAAACGGTTGTAGTTCGTCAGGATCTTCTTGGTATGATGTCTAGCATCCTACGGCATATCCACAGGAAAATGATTATTACAAGTTTCCTATGGATATGCCGTCAGACACTAGGCAATCAAGGATCAAAACGGTGTAGGTGCTGAACAGAAAAGGTTGTAGTTCGCCAGGATCTTCTTGGTATGATGTCTAGCATCCTACGGCATATCCACAGGAAAATGATTATTACAAGTTTCCTATGGATATGCCGTCAGACACTAGGCAATCGAGGATCAAAACGGTGTAGGTTCTCAACAGAAAAAGTTGTAGTTTGCCAGGATCTTCTTGGTATGATGTCTAAAATCCTACGGCATATCCACAGGAAAATGATTATTACAAGTTTCCTATGGATATGCCGTCAGACACTAGGCAATCAAGGATCAAAACGGTGTAGGTGCTCAAAAGAAACGGTTGTAGTTCGCCAGGATCTTCTTAGTATGATGTCTAGCATCCTACGGCATATCCACAGGAAAATGATTATTACAAGTTTCCTATGGATATGCCGTCAGACACTAGGCAATCGAGGATCAAAACGGTGTAGGTGTTCAACAGAAAAAGTTATAGTTCGCCAGGATCTTCTTGATATTATGTCTAGCATCCTACGGCATATCCATAGGAAAATGGATACTACAAGTTTCCTATAGATATGCCGTCAGACACTAGGCAAAAAACGATGTTAATGATGTGCTAAAAACAAAAATAATTATATTCGATAGTAATAATAGAATAATACCTGAGATATTAGGATCATTAATGAATAATATCTAAAAAGAGTAACACGATATTGTAATGAAGTGGAAAGTGAAAATATTTAATTCCTATAATGAGGCATGTGTTGTTAAAATAAAAAAAAAGAGTCCCTAGAATACTTATTTCTATTAAAATTAATATATGTACCTAAGTGCTTATTTGAAATAATTAAATCATCATTGCCCATTTATCTTGGTGAAATAAAGCCCTCCCGCCACTGGCACACCCACAGGGTAATGAACTCTGCTAGTTCCCCATAGATGGCATATCTATGGGGAACTAGCTAACAGCTATGCCATTAGACACTATGCAATTTAAGAACCAAACCATTCATCCTAATTTTGACATCACCGTCGATTCTTCAGTCTTCGATAAAACTATGCGCAGTATCAAATCGCATACCCACGGGAAAAAAAATATTGATTTGTTTCCCTTGGGTATTCAATGAGACACAGACACACACACATCTTGACAAAGTCTGAAGTTTTCAATGAAATTGTGAATCTAAAGTTCTTATAAAATTATTTCCTCCATCGCATCTCATAATCAATGAAAAATATTTGAATTTGTTTACTATAGCTATCTTAGAATGCAATGTACCTTGAAACACTGGAGAGAAAAACTAATATTAGTTCGTTAATGTGTAATCTTTATTATATTAATTATTTATTAGACTGAACAATGAACATTAAGTGCCAAGCCCAAGCAGCTAAGGTAACTAGTAATTTGTGAGATGTACCTAATGTATTTAGGCTTCTATAAGGTAGATTATTAAAAATTATTCTTTCCGGCTAATTTATAATTATCTTGATTAAAATTTAGATATCACATAAGTACAAAAATTATTACAACAAGCATCTTATTGCTTAAACAAATTAATAACGATATTGTTTAAACAAACTACATTATTGCAAGCTATTGTGTTATTTAATTAATTTAAATGATATAATAAGAAATATACTTTATTGTATTAAAACAATTTTCATAAAACATTAAAAAGATATCAATAAACAGAAAATACACAGATAATATTAATAAATAAGAATATACATTCCGACATAATGACACTAAAGACATCTTAGACAAATAAAATTTGGGGTGTGTTTGATATAGGAACGTTAACCCCGTGGAAAATGGCCGGATGCAGGGAAAGATGGCGGCGCGCGTGCGCGGTACATCGCTCGATATGCACCCTCTGGCTGTGATCAATTTCAGACACTGTTAAGTTTACTGTCGACCTATTTATGTAAAATTCATGTTCTACACACTCACATCAACACCAAACACTAACACTAAGCGAGGACGCTACTTCACTGCCCGACTGGTGGGAGTACCTGATGCGGGGTTCGCTGCGGCTTGCTGTTCCGATGATATGCAACGCTACCACCGGCTTGTCCCGGCGCAGCAGTAGCTGGGACGTACTGCTGTGACAGGACAATATGGCGGGAGCGCGCGAGGCGTCAGCGGCGGGCGNNNCCCCCCCGCCGCTCCGCGCCTGCGCGCTGCGACCCTCGCCCACCCCAAAACACCACACCCTCAATGAACGCCACCCTCAATCAACTATCGATTTTCGCCAACAAAAAATTTAATTCATTAATTTATCTTACTGTACAAATAAAGCGATGCATAAATGACTAGAAACGATATCAATTTGGCGATGACCTAGATAAGTCGTTGACCCGGTGAACGTGCATATTTCGGGGCCGTACGGTGGAGTTTCGCCGAGCGCGAGCAGTTTTCGACTCTCAAGAGGTTGCCGCTGGAGTATTCCATTTCGTTTCAAGTGTAATTCTCACCACTCTACAGCCTGGCTGCAAAAGCTACTGATGCTCTCGACGGCGTTATATTTTTTACAGCGGCTATTTCTTTATTTGCTCGACTCATGGCTAAATTGTATAAAGAGCTCGGCTCTTTAATTATATCAAAAGAATTGTTAAACAAAGGCCATTATTTATGTTTAATTTACATAAAAGGGATTTAGAAGAAGTAATTTAGCTACCTTTCTGGGTGATTCGTTTAATTCTTAGCAACTTAAAATTTAAAGAACTCAACTACATGTATTTTGAACTGATTTCGAATATTTTAAATAAATTGTGAGGGTGACAAAGTGATGATTACATTAAAATTGGTTTACGGTATTGTACTTTATATCAGCCTTGCTTCTCTTAGATCTTCAGCTCTTATCTGTCGTTAGACACATAGATTATATATCTACTATAACAGAGTTACACTAGACACTAGCCGTCAGGTAAAAACATTGCTCGTATTCCTCCCTACCAAGAATTAAAGACCGCCTTTTGAAACATGGATTGTTGCTAGGCTGGAAGGAAGATATAAACTATGTTACTAATTAATGACTGTCATTTATATGTACACACTAATTATGTTCATTAATATAAATATCACGAGGCACGTATTTGCCGCAAAATACCAAATGAATTAGTGGACGTCAATGCTAATTTTGTTATTCCGTAGGTACTTCAAAGGAAAAAATCGTATCTCTCTGTCCATCTGTCCGTGCTCAACAAAACCGATAGGTTACTTCTTCTTGGCCTCTTCACATTTAGCAAGATATGAGACAATACGTGTAATATTTTTATCTTATACCTAAAAGGTAGGTCATATATGGAACAAAATTAAAAATTAAATTAAAAAAAAATTATATCGTATGCACTAAGTGCGTCCGTTAATTTTGTGTAAGAAATGTGCTCGTTTTCTTACAAAACTAAAAAATGAGGTTGTTATCTTTAGTCTCAACTGAGGCTACGAGGACGTAGTACTGGGTACAAAGAATACTTCGTAATCTTAATTCTAGTTTGCAAGCGCAGGCAGCGGCCAATGTCCCGCAAATTGATTAGGGATTCAATTAGATCTGCAGTGTAATGGACGCTGCGCGCCCTCGCAGGTAACAAGATTGAGAGTAGAAAATCCGCTAGGAAAATAGCTACATTGGATTTCTCCTTCTACTGCTAAACGAATGTTTATTGAAATTAATGAATGAACTTATAGGCTACAGTAGGTTTGCCAACTATGGGTACATTTAGGTACGTCTTGTGCCACAAGCGGAGTATAAGTACTCCATTACCTCCCCGTGTAGCGGGCGGAGATACTCGTATCGTATTTTCCTCCTGCGTAGCACATACGTAGCTGCTATTTTTCTCCTTCCTAACTTTCTACCAAAAGTAAGTAATTTACCCTTTTTTAAAATATTATGCAAATGGAGAAATTTGAAATTTGGTACATATGAGAATTACATGGACAATGTTCATAAAGCAAAAATTTAATATAATTATAAATATATATAAAATAATTATTTTCTTTATAGTAATATAACAAACGAGCAGTCAAAGTCATGATTACCGATGACCATGAACAATTAAACATACGCGCGAGTGTTACATAAGCATTGCCCTCCATTCCGTCTTCTGAGGGGCTACTTACAGCCGCACGAAACGCGACAGCCCGGCCGTCACTTCACGGTGTGTCGTGTGGGCGAGCGGCTCCTCCCCGGCCGGGACGGCCCAGTTCCTCTGCAATGCAGCATGGCACTACCTCCGTTATTACTATACTTTATATTACTAAACTGTTATTATTTTAATTTCACAGTAAACACTACGGCTGCGGCACGCACGCAGTGCTAGTGCACTACACTAATTGATTTCCATAACACATATTTATTTTTTATGTACTGAATAATACACATACATCTTTTTCTTTACTTTTTTTATTTTATGGTATACCTAGGGCTGCAAACGGGCAGTAGGAGCCATTTTCATGTATACCGACGCCCATAGACATCCGCGTAGAAGCTATACAGCTGCCCTCCTTTCTCCTCCCTCCTCCATGGACCACCGGATACTTACAAAACTGCACGAAGCGCGACAGTGTGCTGTCGCGTTTCACTTTACGCCAGTCTCGTGTAAGCAGGAGGTATCACCCCGGTCACGAGTCGAGCCTGCCCAATTCGGCTGCATGTAAGCATGCAGTGTGGCACTACCTCTTGCATCAATACTTACTCAAATACGTTAAATTTGTGAGTAAAAATGTATTATCAACCTAGGTAACTTACCTACAACATTATATAGTGATGATAATCTAACGTTGACATGATCGAGTCAATTACAAAATAAGCTAACATTACCTAAACGTTGACTTCAATCAATTTGCAAAGAAATTAGAATCTTTTGAGTGCATAAAAACCTAACTCACATATCTGTGAAATCTTTCACGTCACCTATAAATCTCTGCGAACATTGATAAAGATTTCTAGTTCGAGACAAATTACCCGAGTTTCACCTCTGGCCGATTTCACGGAATGGTATAGTTTGCGGTGCTCACAATTACCCAATTTCCAACGTAGGTGAGTACCTTTAAATACTATACTATAGGCACAGATAAGTAGGTAGGTACCTATCTATACTAGTACTAGTAGGTAATTCTTACTTATTATATATGTGAATGTGAGTTTGTTTGTTACGCTTTCACGACAAACTTACTCAACCGACGATCATGAATCTTTGTACATTTTCTTAGAGAGCCTATATATTATACCTAATAGACATTGAATGCTTTTTATTAAAAAAAAAATCGGACGCGAGGGGGGGTAATAGCTAGTTTTTTTGTTTGTCTGTGTCGAATAGGCTCCAAAACTACCGATTTATACGATTATTACACTAAATAAATAATAACCACTTAACTACGTAACCATTGCATTCTAAATAAATATCTATTGCAATAAATACAACTCAACGTATTTAAACTTGCCTGTTGAATAGATTTTAATCGTAATATTTTAAGGCAGCTGTTATTATATTTCATAAAAGGAGTAAAGCCCGAGCAAATGAAAAATCTCGTACCCACATTACGTTCAGTGAAAAGATAAATTGCCCCCGTCCGCTGATTTATTGTCGGTAAAGGAATTTCTCAAGAAAAGAACATCCCTAATCTATCAAACAAGATTCGTGACGTCTGCAACGCAGTGTAGCCTGTAGGCTAGTGACGTAACTATGTTGTCCTGGCCTGTGGCATACTTATCGATGGGGGGCCCATTGTCTCTCAATATAGAGAAACTTAACAAATCAAACATAATATGCTTCACCTGTGGGCACTGTTCTCCCTTCCCTATTCTTAGGCCATTGATGTAGGCGTAATATGTACTTCTACGCATTAATTTCTCAAGATTACACATTATTCTGGTAGGTACCTACATACTTTTAGATCAATATTAAATAAATACGAATATAAAATACAAACAGCTAATAAGTAATCTATTGGCTCCGCAAACCATAAGACGTACTATAAATGAAAATTACATATTAAAATAGAGAATTTATAATTTAAAATGGGTGTATTTATATTTTATATACATTAATTGCCATATTGTTTGGAATAACCAAGGACGTTAAAAATAACATCTATATCAAATTAACGGTTAAGCTTTATTCGTTTCCTCTTGTGGCTTATGAGAACGCGTTAGCCCAATTCGGCTACAATGCAGCAACGGCACAACTTCTACTAAAATACCAACCGATTGTATCATGCATGCATTCAAATAAATAATTTTAGGTGCAAATTGAGAATGGGAGGCTACCGGGGAAGTTTTTGACAATTTGAAATGACGTTTTGACATTGATTATTGTCAATTGACAATAATTTAGACCACTACACACAAGTTTTATTATTTGTTTATTTTCAATAGCTTTATAGTAATGCTAGCCTTTTTTGTTAAGTAAATATTATTGTTGCTATGTATAACGTTTCGAATTTCGAATAAGTAACATCAACACTATGAATATAAAGTATTGTTATTAGATGCCGGTATTATGAGTGCACTAGATTTTAACGCACTGGCCGTTACGAAAGCGTACCTTTGAAAACGATTTTCGTTTGTTTTTTTATAGAAAGCGTTTGACGCGAAATCTATAATCCGATACGCGGCTAGTCTTCCGTGACTTTCGTTACGTAAAAATTTAGTAATTTGTCTAGTGATCGATTGTTTGTGCTAAGATGATGATGTATTCCAGCGGCGCGCTGGGCGGGCTGGAGGTGGTTGAAGGCGGGCTGGTGGGCGGCGAACTGGCGCATGTATTAAGCGCTCAAGCTGCCGCCCACGCAGCTGCCACAGCAGCAGCACAGCAACAACAACAGCAACAGATTGCAGTTCAGCAAATAAGTAAGTTATTTATACATAATATTCTTTATACAGTTAAGCAATTTAAGAAACTACTATCTATAAAAAAAAAATAGACTTTGTTTCAGTTAAGTTTTATTACTTTTGACTCTTATGACTTGACCCTTAAATATTCAGGAAATTAATTTATTCAATTTTATTATCATCAGTCCTTTTTCTCCTCTCATAAATATTCTTCTTGAACATACCTTTTGCATCTAACCTAGATCTGCTACAAAATTGTGTGAAACTGTAATTAATTGCATATAAAAATGCTATTGCAATCTGTCTTAAATATTCTCTGTATGTATTCTATGTAGGTACTTCCAAAAAGTAGGGTTCAAAGTTATGATATGTTGAAAATAACTATACTATTGTAAATATATACTTGATAATTAACATAATTCCTTGCACTTGCACTTTACTTTAAGTAGCACAATATAATTAAGAGGATGCACATGAACATCTGTAGATTGACATTATGCTAAGAATTTAAATCTTTTATGTTTTTATATTGTGTTATCGACTCAATATTATTATAATTTACTTAGTGGTTTATTTTGATTTGTTTTTCTGTAAAGGCCTACATATTTTTTCCTGTAATTCTTTGAAGCATAGAAAAAAAATACTTTTGAGTAAACCCAATAAAAATATACAACTATTTACAATCAGTTTTTACACATTGCATAGGTTTCTATGCACTGTGTAAAAACTATACAGTAGTAAAAATAATCAATGATCATCACAATGGTCTTGTGTCATTGAGAAGTGCCCTTTGGTCATCCTGACTCCATTTGGCTGCAAAGCACCTTTAGTCTATCTGTTACATTATGAGTTACTCAGTAAATAATATAATTCTCTAATAATTATAGTACATTATATTTAATTTTCATTATGTTTATCAGAAACATCGCCGTCGTCAGGGCGGTCGACTCCAGTGGCAACAGCCGCGGGCACCACTTCACCATCCCCCAGTAAACTGTTTGTGGGTGGTCTCAGCTGGCAGACCAGCTCGGAGAAGCTGAGAGAGTACTTTGCAATGTTTGGTGCAGTCACCGATGTTCTCATCATGAAAGACCCGGTCACACAGGTAAGGGCTGTACAGGTATTTAGAAAACATAAAAAGAGACATTACTTTCTTATGATCTGCTACAAAATACAGATAGGAATATTGCTGAACAGCTTCCTTTTCCAATTATATTTATACTTAGCATTCATATAAAAATAAATGTCTCTTTTGTATAAGGAAATATAAGTACCTATTTGTATATAAAAGATATATTTATATTAATTTTGATATAATAAAATATATTTAAATAATTTGTACAGTTTTATGTTATTGTCTGATGAAAGTAATTTTAGTTTTTTACACTGGCAATGTTTGAAAAATTTTGCTCATAAAATTCCATGTAATCTAATGACGTCCAATAAATGTTATAACCTAATATTACAATCATCATTCAGTAATATGAAACAGATTTATTATTTAAGAAACATATTAATGTGAATAACAAATAATTTGTCCAAAGACAGCAGTATTAAATGAAGCTGGAGATACCCACTGTTCGTTGGTGTGTACAGTTTAAATGGCAGGAATCTGGCTGTTAGGATGTTTTGGATCTAGGTAGTTATAGGTACTCATCGATGTGTCATGTTGTGTACCATAAACAATGCAGTAATTGAAATAAAAATTAATGACCTTGTATATATTATACATCAATAATGTAGTATAAAACAGACCTAAGTGTACAGATGAACATACATGCATAATTCTAGGAATTAAAATCATAAAAATCAAGACTTTTTTTGCCACAAAACTGTTTTAAGTTTCCTTATCTTTTATCGGTAAGTAGCACATACTCACATAAATAAACACTGAAAAGATTATGCTTCTTCTGTCGACAGTAATATTCTTGTAAAAAATTTATTTGTAGGCATAACATGTTTTTGCAATTGTTTAACGTATAAAAAAGATACTAAATTGTTTATGGTACATCAAACAAGTACACAATAGTTGGGCTATGGTTGATAAGTATCTTAGGTACACTGAGACATACAGAATAGTCTAAACTGGCATGCTAGATCACTAACATACTAGATATTGTTAGGTTATAGTACTAATATTTGAGAATTTCTGGAATCTGAAATTGGTAGTTTCCGTTGGAGAAGATTAGTGTTGCTATGATTTATCATTTTATACCTCACATAATTTTTTCGTATATTTTTGTCTCTGTTTAACTAGCGTACCATCGAAGAAAATTTTGCTCAATAGACCTAAGTGGTTACAAATGGCCCTTCCTACTGACCACCAATTGTGATCAATTCGTGACCATTTTCTTCATAGCATCGGAGGACCAAGAATCAATCATAGCCATGAGGACTACCAAAACCCATTGACATCCACAAATGCGTTGCCTCTTTTTAACCTACATGAAAGCGAAACATATAGCTATAACTTTAAAGTATTAGTAGTAGTAAGGTATTCGGCTGCAATGCAGGATGGCAACCCCTTACTAAAATGGATCGAATATAATATTACATGCAAAATTTCTTTAAATGGTCCGCTAGCAGAAAGGACCTACTTTGTTTTATCAAAGATGTTTTCTACTCATCCAAATTTGTTTTATTATTTTGTAATGTTAGCAGTATTTTTGAACTCACTTGTTTTACATTAATATTACTTTGCAACAAATTTTTTACATCCTTATCCTTTACTTTATAACATATACTTGGCTTTCTGCTACATCCTACTGTTGCAAAACTACTACTAAAAGTTAACATTTTAGTCAACGTTTTGAGAGGCTAATTCAAATGTATAATTTTTCCATACCATAGGAGTAGTTATTTTTATTCTTAATGTATATTTTTGACTACATAAGAATAATCTTATTTTTGTTAAGAGTATATAATTTAATTGGATGTATTAAATTTCTTGACCTTGTGTTCCATATATTTTTTAATGCGTCAATATCTCTTTGTTCACTAATAAAGCAACACTAATTTATCTGAAGAACTACGAAAACACTTCACTCATTAGAAGTATAGCTAAAACGACGTGTAAATGCCAATTTTTAAATAAAAAGTATTTTTAGTCTAGCAATATTGGGGAAAATTTGAATTATAACAGATTTGGTAGAATCGAAGGATTTCTGCTTGGTAGGATTTTTTAGATGAAATTGTGCTAGTATAGTGTCCATCGATTCCTACCATAGTAACGAATTTGAAATATACCATAAGTTGATTATGTATGGTAGAAATTAACATTTTGTTGAATTGAGAGTTGAAAAAGATTTTTTCAATAGTTATTGGAAAATGTATTTCATTCCTGTTAAGTAAATTAAGCATGAAGTAAATATATCCTATTGACTCCCTTAAATTTGTTACGGTTTTTATCAGTAAATTAGTTTTTGTATGTAATTAATTATGACTAGATCAAAATCCTTTAATCCTCAGTGTCATTAAAGTTTTTACAATGAATATAGTCTTTCAGTCTTATTTAGTTTTTTTTAAGGAGGATTTTAATGACGCTGATGTATGATATGACTATTTAACTTCACATACTAAGTGTATGCCGCGCGTAGCGTTCGCGCGGCTTCGGTTTTATCACGTTTCAGGAAGCCTCGTCCGTGGACAAAGTATTGGCAGTTCCAGTCCACACTCTGGACGGAAAACGTATCGACCCGAAACATGCGACGCCGAAATCAGCCCCAAAACCAGCGAAGACCAAAAAGATATTCGTGGGCGGTGTGGGTCAAGACACGTCCGCTGACGAGGTACGCGCATACTTCTCTCAATTCGGTCTAGTCGAAGACGCCGTGATGCTCATGGACCAGCAGACGAAACGGCACCGTGGCTTCGGCTTCGTCACTTTCCATTCCGAGGAGGCAGTGGAACGCGTTTGCGACATACACTTTCACACTATAAAGAATAAGAAGGTGGAATGCAAGCGCGCACAGCCTAAAGAAGCGGTTGCGGCGGCGCCACTCGCGTTGGGCAAGCGTCTGGTGCTTCGTCCAGGAAGGGGATTGGTGTACGCCACTGCGGGAGGCGTGGGCGCGGTTCCAACTGTGGGCGCCCACGCCTATAGGTACGCGCCGTACGCACTGCCCACGGCGGCCACAGCGACCACGCTAGTGGCGCCCCCCGCGCCGGCGCCGGCCCCCACCCTGCCGCAGTTCGGGGCGGCCTACTCTCTCGCCGGGGTGGACATGTCGTCCTTCCAGGGCGTCGACTGGAGCGCCATGTACGGCGTGCCCATGTATATCTAAACGAGTCACGGTGAGAAACCCCACCCGCCTATGATTAGGTTGTATCGCGATTATTTTTTCCCAAACAGTTCCTACGCTCTTTTCGGAAGTGACGTCTTGCCGTGGTCTGCATCAGTATTGATATAGGTTATCTGATGTTAGGTTAAGTCAATTTTCTCGACAAGCAATACTTGGCCCGATGCGGGACTAAAAGCAAAGAATGCGCATTTTTTTATTTAATCTTTTTTTAATATAAGGCGAAGATCTCAAATAATTTAGTTTGGTCTAAAAAGAAGTGATGTTCTTATATATTTTGTCTTGAATTTCTAATTTTGTAGTGTATAGTGCACGATTGTGGGCAATTTGTCATATTATTTTTACTCCGAGGAGTATGTGACGAATCTCATCGCAGCTATGTATTTTTTATAGAACATTTGTGGGCCGTAGCCGTGTGACGTGCGGCCATCGTCTATCCAATCAGTATTAGAGTTTCGTGCCATTAAATAATAAAACAAAATTGTGCCAAACAATTTGAGTGAGTATTACTATTGATAGTAATGACTGAGGAATTACATGTTGGCTGTATGTGAGATTTTTTTTGCCGCTTTTCGAATTTGGCGCCATGTCTTCTGTCACTCGTGACCCGCGCACGTCACGCGGCGAGGCCCGTCAGCTCATCCATACATATCTAACGAGTTGAAAAGCAATCATTACATGGCATTGTATGTATGAATTAGTAGTGTAACACCCGAAACGTGTTCGCAGTGGCCTTTTCTGTTCAATGTTTAATATGTAACTTAACTTACTCTTACACTCGTAGTTATCTTATAAAGTCGCCGTTTTCCAATAAGTATATCTCCTTAAAATTACAGTAATATTGTATTTTTTTTAAAACTTAAGCGTTGTCAAAAATAATAGCTTGGAAATCATAGTATTTACTAAGTAAGCTACATTTTTTCTGTAAGAGGCTAAAGACGTACATAGGACGTATCTGAAAAATTTTAAGGATGTATATTTTTTTTTTTATTTATAACCGATGTAAAAAAGCCACTGCCTACACTTTTAGCGACACAGTAGATCTCGTCTATCAATTTTGAGCAATATTGTACCATATCTTACTAATACATGTAATTTGCCTATGGATAGATGATAATAATTATATCTGAACGTTTTTACTTTACCTACACTGCTGGTCAGTGGAGCAGCCCACCGCAGCTGTACAAAAGATTTATTTAGACCAGCGGTCGGCAACCTTTAGGCAGGCAAGGACCGCAAGGCAACAAATTAAAGTAAACGTGGGCCGCATTAATTGTGATATTCACCCTAGAAGCCCAATAAACCTTTTTTTAGTCTGGCCTCTGCATCCAACTTATAAGACATTCGCGGGTCGGCCGGCCGAGGGTTGCCCACCGCTGATTTAGACAAAATAAACGCCACACTGGATGTGTGGCGTTTATATTACTACCAGGGAAAAGAGAACTTCTTGTACAAATTGCCATTAGATTAGTTTTTCAGTATATAATTCGTATTCTTCACTATTATATTATTTAATACGTTTCATCTGTATTTTTAATATAATATTCAGAATTCTAACCAAAATGTAGTGTCCGCTCATACCTATATTTTTCCTTTCTCATTCCGAAGTTTATACAACTCCATGTTTGGAAACTGTTCATATAATTTACAATTGATAGTTTCTACAAGTGAAAAACGTTCAGTATAATGCCTGTTGTCGTTCGGGTAGTATAAAATTAGTATAGAAATTCTAAGGGAATGCAAACTAACACCCCGAGTGTATTTTGACAATAAGCTAAGTATTATATACCGTAGTGGTCGCTTGTCTATGCCCGGTCCCGTGTGCACCTTTTTTTTTTAAATTTTAATGTCGGCGAAAGAGTCCCATGACATCATAAATATAGTTTATATAAATTTAACTATTTACTTAATTTTCTCAAGCTTAACTGCTGCTTAGCATACTGCGTGATGAAAACTTAATATATTTTACATAATTAATATAGAATTTTACAAACAAGAGAACTCGTAATACGTAGTAATCGATTAAAGAACCAAAAACATCAAACTGTTCGAATATTTATAAAAAAATAATAATCAGGGTTATAAACATACCTTAGAATGGTACACAGTTTTATTATATTAAATGGCATTGACGTAATTTTAAATGGCATTGACAGCAGAGTGAATCTCCTCTGCTATTATACCAGGAACAGGATCCATTGAGAAAACATCAGATTAATGTCATAAATTTTAATGGCTTTGACAGCAAAGGAATTTTTTTGTTTAAATTTCGCGGTATACCTTAAAAAAGTACAGATAACAAATAGAATCTCATTTTTGACTAAATGTCATTGTATTTAAGTTTTTGTACACCATTGAAAAGGAATTTAAATTATAGAAATACAAATATATGTATAGCTTCTTTTTAAACAGTCAAAAAATGTCAATATACTAAATTCAAAAATATAAACTAGGGTAGGCATTTTTGAAGAACTTATGAATTTTATCCCAGTGCTTAGTTACTTAACTCAAACCATCAAACTTCAGTTGTCCTTTTAACCCACAGCTGATCCGACAACACATTTTCAGAAAAACAAAAAAATATTAGTTTACCCGAAATTAACTGTTAAATTTATTCCACGATGTCTAATAAGACGATCACATTTGAACAGTGGTGGATATGGCTAGTTAATCATGGGTGTGGTATATTTTTACGTAACTACCCTCTACTTTAAAACATATTATTAATATCTCTACCGAGTTTCCTTGCAGTTTTTTTTATAATTATTGTAGTACTTAAATTAGGTAGGTAAGATATTGAAAGCAATACTCTAAATCTTATACTCTGTGATTAGACAAGTATTATATTAATAATTTAATTAAAAAGACGATTGATGGTTGTGTTCGTGCAATTCCTAGGTTTAAGACGAAATTTTAGGACCATGTCCTGCCTATTGATATCATTCTTGTCATATGTGTGATCCCAGTACTTAAATTGTTTATAGGGCTTTGAGTCGTTATAGCTTAATGATGAGAATCTCTCGAACTATTTATAAAATTATAATAATAAATAAAAAACAAGCCAGTATCATTTGTCTCTTTGGAATAAAAGTTTAAAAAAAAAATCTTTTCTTGCCAACTCATTTTGGCATGACAAGTAGGCTAATTTTTGTATAAATTAATAGTTTTCATCCCATTATAGACCAAGGGTCGAAATGATCTCTGCTGCTCATAATGTAATACACTTATCAATGAGCTGATAACGACAAAATACGTAACCACAACTGAACTTGCCAAAGCCAGGCATAGACAAGCATTGAGTGTAGAAAGACATGCATGGTAGCTTTTTCGACCATATTCCCGGCCGGTCGACATACACTAGCCGCACTAGCTTTGGTCTGCGTTCGACTCCGCATTACCGGGACTAACCTACCTTGTCCGAAGATCCTTGGCTCTCTCACCCTGCATACCAGAGCTGTGTGACGCTGACACTTGTACACTTACCTTCGATCGGGCGAGGATCTAGGTTTCTAGTGGACGGAAGGAATCGCTTCCAATTCAAACTGATTCAGTTGCAACTTGCAATACCTAGATCCGTGCTCGGGTAGCGTTATACTTAAAGTTAGTTAAGTAGGTTTAGAGCCTTCTGAGATTTGTGAGCGTCCGCCACGGCCGGCCTCCGCTAGGAGCGGCGTGTCCGACGCTACACGTTTTGTATATTTAGAAATGTCCTTCTTTCAGTATTATATGGTTGATAATATGTAGTGCCCCACGCGGGTGGCCGCTTGGTATCTTGCCAAAGTATTGATAACAGCGGCTGAGCCTTTACAATTGTACTTAATTTTTAATATGTATCCTCTAACGTTGTTCCATGACTTTGGAATATCGTACTAACAATTTATTTATATTTTTTTCTTAAACACCTAGTATTAAGTTGGTAACCGTGTCGCAGGTATAGCGCCGGTATAGAAGCTTCGTAGTTTTGTATTTTAGATATATTACTATAGTATGCCCGTACATATGTATGCTATGCAGCACTTAGATGAAGAATGTGTCATTACATTTTAATATTAGAACAATAAAATGTGTGTTTTATTTCTTTGTATCCGTTTGGGATAGCTGGGTTCATTCACCTCCTAGTTAGTGTGCACGTTATTTACCGTAGATGTGTGATCATGAGGGGCGAAACTTCGGAGTGGGGGCTCCAAATGTACTGGGAGATGGTAAGTCGGTATGAAATTTGGAGGCATGTATCTGCTTAGTCGACTTGTGACTAACAAACTTCTTTATAAGGCATGGTTGGCATGACTTCATACGTAAACTCTTCCAAATTCTCTGTCAATTTCTGAACAGGCATTAGCCACACGTTGGTTGTGATGCGTGCTATTACGATATTTCTTTCACAGCTATCGACGGTTCTGAGAGGAATATCCAAACTTAGACACGTAGTTTAGACCCTATGTAGAGACGCTTCGCTTGAGGCCTACAGTCTTCCTCATTTGAATCTGATTTGCCAAAAAAAAGCCAAAATTACATTCTTTGCTCAAACCAAATGACCCGCAAAGTATATGCCTTTTTAGTTTCCAAAATTTCAGCAACGAGTCTGGCATAAGGAGTAAGGGAGTGCCGGAATAGCTTAGGTACGAGACAATAAACAGAAGTTGCCAACGCGGACGTTGTGTTTAATGTTGCTACTCTAAAATAAACATTCCTCTCTAGTCATTTTTATATTGAATTTCAAACGAATATCAATTTTACTTGCTCAACATTCTTGCCTAGTAGTTAAGAGCTTCAGCGGTAGCGATGTGCCATAATCATGCCATAGCACACTACATTACGCTAGTGATGGTCTTGTTTTTTCGCGATTCCAGGTTATCTGGACCAATATAAACAAGATTTAAATAAATAAATATATATATATATTCATAATGTAAGATAGTATATACATATAATATACAACTTTTGGATTGGTATAATAATGTTACGAAAATATGTTGTGTGTTAAATGTATTACAAATGCTAGCGTAGATGTGTAGTGTAGTGATTTTGAAGATTTACATATATAATATTAAACATAAGTATGACTAACCGAAAGCAATAACATTATAATAATAATACTGCACGCGTGCGCTGATTTCGAAAGACAATTCTACTCTTATTATTACGTATTTACGTTTACTCAAATCATGAATATTGCTACATGAAATTTATCAATTTTGGATGTATATGAATGGGAAGCTGCGTTAGCTTATTTCTGCAATAGCTACTGGAGAAGGTGTTACTTGAGCATGGGCTTCTTATTAACAAAGTACATGTTGGGTTTCGCTCTTGTTGCGATCATCTACGTAAATACGTAAAGGCTTTTTTCGACGTACCCTTTAGCATAAATAATGTGGTTATTCTGTCACAATTTGAGAAAAAAGCACAATTTTCACCTACAAATCAGCGCACACAAAAAGCGCGCGTACTATGTTAAAGTATACACATGCATATAAATTATTGCAATATTTTTGTAAAATAGTTCGGTGTATCCATGTAGTATGTTGGTATCTGTATTTTAAAAATTAAAAAAAAATAAGTATTAAGTGAGAGTATGTGATTTTATTGTTTAAATGCGTGGGATACGCCGCTTGGGGCGTGCGGCCATATTTCATTTCACTGTGGTTTTTATTACTTTTGGTTCTTCTTTTTAATTAAAACTAGTACTGTGCTCTTCATCTTTTTGTCGAGATAATACGGAATACATATTCCCTAAGATCACAGTGTGTTTTAGTAGATGGCAACACTAGCATCCTCGATGCTGTCTTGTCTGATAGAACGAGATTTAAGAACATTTTATATTCTATACTAAGTAAATACGTGGCCTATCTTAATCTAATGTTCTTCAGTGTCACTTAAATCTCGTTTATAGGTATAGAGGCTGATAACATTCCTTTTTATATATTGCATTGTAGATAAAAACAATTTACCATAGACAATGTAGTTGTGGGCTGTTTTTTTTTCACGGACTGCAATAGACATAATGTGCAATATTGAACGATTTTTTTCATGTATCAATACCTGTAGTCGGGTTTAGTCCGGGTTATGTAGATGATATATGTTTGTATATATTCCGTAGCATAGACTGATTATTTTGAAAGATTTTGTCTGGCGTCTATGCGTACGGACACTAAACGGTCTAATATGCTTCAGCAAAATAACGTATATTGAATGTTTTGTAACCCAAGAGTAGTGGACTGTTATCTTATCCTTGTCTTTTTAAGTTGAATAAAAAGGCTTGGATTAATAGTAAACGAGGCTTTTCAGAGCCATATCGTAGATGTAGTGCGTGTGCGCAGGCCGCGCGCCTCCTTCAACGCCTATATACTTATGGTTCATCTCCACTTAGACGAATACTAGAAATAAATGGTAATAAACACAGCTGTTCTTTTATTTATCGCTTTTCATACCCAAAATAGTTAATACATCGATATTTTACAATTCGTAGTTTAGAGCTTTAGGACCCATGTTGGGCGCCAGAATTTTCTTTATTAGTTAGTTTGGAAATACCCTCGTAATTTTTGTAGAAATTAGTTATCAATGGATAGAAACATTTTAAGTAAACGTGAAATGCATGGAAAACGGAGCCGGTTTAGAAATGGACATTGCATGTCGGCGTCGTCGGCAAGACTGCGGCTGGAAGAGTGAAGAAATCACAGTACGTTTAGTTTCATTACGGGGAGGCAATACTGACCACAGACACGATATAACGCTGAACTCGGTTGGTGAGTGAAAACCAACTGAAATAATGATACGCGGGCTAATACTTGCGCTTCTCAAACACAACTGTCTTACTGGTGGCAGTGCTGCTGTATACCTAATAAATATTTAAAACATGCCTTGCAGTTGCATACCTACAGGAAATCCTACGCACGTTGGTGAACAGATAAATTGCAATTTTATAGGAGTCCTATCTATGTAATAGAAGCCAAAGATCAAACTTGGCATTCGCCCCTAGTACCTACCTACTTGTAATGAAAATTATGCATATTAACCGCTGTCACTCTGGACTTTAGATTTTATCTGAAAATCAATCTCGCAGGCATTTAGAATAGAAATTAATATCGTCAATAACCACTTTAAAAATATCAATAGGTATATAGCTAATAGATATGAATGATCTATGTTCATATCTATTAGCTATATACCTATTGGTATTATTGAAGTGGCTACTGATGTTTCTGCTACATATGAGAACGTGCTAGAGTTAAAGGTAGGTTTACAGTATTGTCTCCCTCATTGCTACCTACTCGCTTAGATTTTATTTTAGAACTTCCCGTAAAGTGCATCCCAGTATTATAGTTACGTAGATCAATAGTTGAATACAACTGGTTGGGTGCTGGATTTGTAAATTTAAAACGTATTTAGTTGGATTATTTAGATAGAACCTTATTTTAATTAAAAAAAAACCGAATATGTGATGATAAATTAATAAGATGCTTGAAAAATGAATTTATTTTTAAATGAAGATCTCGTAGACGACTAGCGTAGATGAACTTAGAAGAGAAACAAGCATATCAATGTTAAGACACAATGGTTTTTGTGCCTTAAATTAGGTTTTTTCTATTGCTTTGTCGATGAAAATGCTAGTGTAGTATACGGACCAACTGTAGTTGAAATGATGACAATATTTTTTGTACAACTATTTTATTTGTCCCACTATCTGGTACAGAACTAGTCTGTAGATTAGAAAACGACAAAAGAGAACCCCTTGTAGAAGTACAAAGTATGAAATAAGTGTTTTGTAATAAAAATTAACATTGTCGTTTGATATGTCTTCCTTGGAGAATAGACTGATAGACGAACTCTCTGATATCCCGTGCTGGGATGCACTAGATTCCGTTTCCTGTAAGGGCACTTATTTGGATCGAAATGGTATTTTGTCTATGGTCAAATTGTTTTGAAACGATCTAAAAAAGTGCTTTTCAAATTGGATGTAGCGTTAAAATGTAGATTCACGAGCAGTGCCTCGATACGACAATATTGAAAACTGATAATTGTATGCACTTAAGATATTTGTTGATTAAATTATTTGTTTAAACGTTACAGTATTTAGATGTAGGTACGTTTCACATTGTCAATAAGTGTATCTTGCGAATAAATTCTTAAAGCCCACTCATGTTCTATGGTAGCAGAGTTCGTGCATTGTCTTTGTGAAACTGCCTTAATTGGAAGTTGTTAAATATTAATTATCTTTAGTTACGTATTATTAAAAAATAAATTTTAGCCACCCGAGACCTGTGAATGTTATGTTTTTGTCAGACAATTGTGTATGAGTTTTAATAGTTTATTATTTAGTCAACAAAACAGGTTTTAATTATGTACTTATTATAGTTTAGTTTTAGCAAAGGTTCCCATGGTTTTGTTAAATACCCTAACAGGTTGACTTCGGGATTAGAAGTACATATATTTTTAGTTAGTTTGACGACTGTATATAAGTATAGTAATAAGATTTGTTACTTGAAAATATTGTGTGTAATTTATGTAACTTCTTCATAGGGTTTAGATTTTTAATCTTTCTCTAATTTCATCTGGAATTTTGAACATAGGCGTTTTCTCTGTAGTCTTGATCTAATTAGTGACGACTGTTAGTGTGTATCTAGTTATTTTACAGCGCACATCGATAATTGCAGTTTAAGTTCTCCACATTGCAGGAATGATAACAGTACGTATATTGAATACCTATCTGGTCTGATCTAAACAGACTTGACTGGGCAACAAAATAAGAGGTTTTCCAAACATTTTTCTCTAGAAGTTGGCGCCACTTATGCAATTCGACGTTTATTTGCTCGAAGTTAACGTGAACATACTTCTAACCTAACCTTATGCATTTCTTAAACCATTTTATGTGTTTGATTTAAATATAAAATAGATAGATGCTTAATAATTACAGGCATTATTTAGGAAAATTAACAATATAAAGTGATTGCGTTGATTAGTTTATAAGTTATAACAATATTAACTAAAATTAGTAGAAATTGTTGAGTACAGACTTCATTATTTCGGCACATACCTAAATACAGAGATTTTGAAAAACTCTTTTTATTGCAAAGTTATGGAGAATAGAATTTTATAATTTTATTGAACTGCAATGCTTAAAAATATTTATAAACTAAATGTGTAACTAGCATATACACTAGCATTTGTCAATGGTTTCTAAAATATTATAACAAAAGTGCCCCACGAATTTGTGTAATTATAAGCTCATAATCAAATCAGTATTTACATGGTTAGAAGTAGTTTGGATTTGTATCTAATTCATACTTTGACTGGAATGTACCTATAGATTTTTTACAGTGTATTTAAATATATATTGTGGCAACACAGTTCGCGACATGATTGCTGGATAGCGTCTCTTTAATCAGCCAACAATATCCTGCAATAGTAATAAGGTTTTAGTATCATGATATTCAATAAAATAATGATACATAGAGATATCACCGCAAACGTTTACATGCATTTGAAGCTTACAGAAAATTAATATTAAAGTTTTTTAGTGTTTTAATGTAAGAAATGTATATATGTGTTTAATGGCTAATCTAAGAACTGTGCTGCCATAAAAAAATAAACGCGTGACTGGACCAATTGCAGAACAACCGTTACTTAAACCCTGGGATCGTTAAAATAAATGTACCATGGCGTTGATTGTTGTGGATAGTATTGTGTAAAATATGACGCATCATCCCTTGCTTTCTTTTGATATCTCTAAAATATTGATTATAAAAAAATAGAGATAGACGAGAAGTACCTACTTATATCAGGAGACAAGGGACTGAATTTAAAGTATCGGTACAATTTTGAGCAATGGGCATATTTTATCTAATGAGGGTAATTCACACACACCCATGTGTTACCAGTACAAAAATCAAATATGCACAAATAATATATTTAGCTGGACTTCCGGTAACCTTATTTCATATTATATTATGTAGGTAACACCATCTACACATAAATCGTTCTAAAAAGATTTTGGTCCTTTCACACGTAAAACGCTATATTGGCGTTTCTAGTCATCAGTAGCTTTTTTTAATGTGAAGATTTGATGTATTGAAAAGTTAAATTAGCTTTGAGTATTTATTCGGCGAGCGTAAAGACGCTGCGCCAACGCAAATGAAATAACAGTTAAATAAATGGTTTTCGATTCGAGTTGTTCTATTTATTATTGAAGAACCTACTTGGTATATTTATTTACTAATTCATGTTATTTAGTAATCGTCGAATATAATTATGATAATGACTATAGTCGAAGTAGTAGTACATTTTCTCGACACCGCTAGTCCTTCCCTAATAGTACCTACTTCTGGCTCATTCGCTATAGGTAGGTAAATACGTCCTGTTTTTTTTCCGACTTGATTTTATGCTGTGGAAGCGAAGAAAATACAGCTTCATAGAAGTGTTGAGTGTTCGTCGCGTGATTATACTGGGTTTGGGGTCAATAGGGACCGACCTCGCCCCCACTTCAGCAGATGGGATGGAGAAGATATACTGATATGAGTTTGTAATAGCTAATTTAACTATCATCAGTCTTTTAACCCGTGATGGGATGCAGAGGGGACGGCCCTCCTGGTCGTAACACCCCATTTAGCTTGCGCACGTGAGCTTCTCCGACGAGAGAGTCTGGGAGGAGGGACTCCGTTGGACCCTCTGTATTGGCTATAAATTTTATTGTTAAATTGACCACAAACATTCTCATAGCAGGATATGTATGTCCCGTCGGCGGGAGAGGGGAGTGCGTCTGTCCCCTTTTCGACCACAATTGTAATCTCGTCATCGAACGGACACTCGTTATAATATATGTTGAGCTTCTCTTCCAAAGCATACGTTCAGGCCCGAATAAGGCCCTAAATGGAACCTGGATCGCCCCAGTAAGATAAATTAAGTGAAAACTGCATTTCTTTAAACTTAAATATGTAATTCGTATAATAATGTACCATATTTTATTTGAATAGTACAATGATAATAGAAAAATGGTATACCTATTGGAAAGCTGGTCTGATGTACTTTCGTAGATGACAACATACAAGGCAATGTTTAGAGTTAAGATGAATAGTAGAAATGTAGGTACAGAAGGTCTACATCTTTATAAGTTACCACCTTCAGGCTGATGGTGATGGTGGACAGTGACGGCGTGGCCGAAGATGGGCGACGCCTGTCTAGAATGTACCTTGTTTTATAAAGTCCCAGAAATTACAAGAAGTTCCCAGTCATTCAATATTGAAACTACACTGTTATTTTTTTAAATTGAATGCCAAAAGATTATGATTCTGGCCTTCCTAAATTATTTTTTTTTATATAAGAGGGCAAACGAGCAGTCGGAGCAATTTTCATGACTACCGACGCCCACAAACATCCGCTTAGAGGCTATACAGATGCGCTGCCCTCCTTTGTCCTCCCACTTCCATGGGCCACCGGCTACTTACACACCGCACGAAACGCAACAGCACAGCTGCCACTTTACGTCGGTCTCGTGTAAGCGAGAGGTACCTCCCCGATCGTGCCGGCCCAATTCGACAGCATGCAAGCGCGCAGTGTGGCACTACCTCTTACCGAATATAGGCATCTATCTATGGAGAGACTATGTAATGTGACTCCGTTGTCTCATACCAGGTAAATTTCAAAGCTTCGTAGCTTGGGAGTTGATTGAAAACCCTATTTTATTTAATTAGCAAATTTATTAAACAGTTACACAATCTTTGAATTTTTAATATTTATTTTGGTTTCAGTGTAAAATAAGATATAATGAAAAACGGGAATTGTATTCAATGTGTACACCGGTCGGTGCACATTTACCGGGATATTTTCCACATTGAACTACCTTATTAGCCATATTTAAGAGATCATTTAAAAGTCAAATTATAATGAAAAACTTTTTGTTGGATTTTGGACATTAGCCAAATCGAGCCTGATTTGGCTAAAAGCATCCGAAACTGCATAGTTTGTTTGTTCCTTAGCCTTATGAATGAAACTGCGTAGTTGGGAACATCAACCTCAATAATCTTGCCTACATAATAAATTATTTTTTTTGAGGAAACTACAAAAAACTCCATCTGGTTTACGGGTCAATTTCTCAAAATTTCCTCTTAAAACAGGCATGTTTTCATATTTTACAGATCCATCTGCGTCACTTAATTCAGACTTACTAACTTAACTACCTAGTACCATGTAGGTGCTATTCAAAGTTCTTCCTCAGAACTAGATTGAATCTTCATATTCTTTTTTTTAATCGGAACATTTCTTTTCATCCACTTTTCTAAAAACACAGATTTTTACTTCTTTTTCTTTACATTTTGTTTCTCTACGCTTTTTCTTGCTTTCTATAATTTCATTTTTTTTGCGAGTTTCCGTTACCATCCTACTTTTTCCTCTCTTTCTCATTTTTCTGGTAGTCGATCAGGGACCGGGTTAAATAGTAGCATAAATTGTTTGAGTGAAATCAACGAATTTTTGTTTGATGATCCTACAACTGGTGAACTTGGAGTCTTTGTAATAGTTTCCATAGACTCATTTACAGCTTCTATCAGTGTTTAACAATGACGGACTTTCATTTTGGTCTTCACAGAATGTGTCATCAGATCCAACCATTGAATTATTATTACGTACGTAGTACATATAACTCAATGGATCCAACAGATAAGTTTCAACATTTTGTGCATTACAATATAACATTTGATCGTGTGGCTCAGGCTCGGATCTACAAGTCACATCCGATGACAAAGATCTAAATCGGTAAACACTCATCATAATATAAATTATGATGAGTACATACCTACCTATGAGAGAATATAATTATAACGAAAATAAATGACACGATCGGGAAGGTACTTTTCGCAAACATGAGACCAGCGTGAAGGGACAGCTGTGCTGCCGCGTTTCGTGCGGTATGTAAGTAGCCGGTGGTTCATGCAGGTGGGAGGAGAAAGGAGGGCAGAGCATCTGTATAGCCTCTGCGGATCTATGGCCCTCTCCTATGCGGATATCTATGGGCGTCGGTAGTCAGGAAAATGACTCCGACTGCTCGTTTGCCCCTTGACCATAAAAAAACCACCTGCAATGAATAAAGATTATTAAAGCCACATTAGAGGTTTAACAACTGGGGGTGTGCACAGTGAACCATTGTTAATTAATGTGTTCGACCCAATAGTGGTTCAATGTGGGACACACCATGTTTCGACAACTAACCTCAAAATTTTACCGGTAAAATGGTCTTGCAGAAAAAAAGAAAAACGCTGGATTATTATGTAAAACAGTGTAATTAGAATTAAATAATTATTATATACACAAAAATTGAAAAATGAATGAAATATGCTGAAAAAACTTACTTTTAGAGTCACTTTTTATAAAAACGTTCCTCACACAACAACCACGCACGCGATTGTCGCGAAAACTAATTGGCAGAAAGGAAACGCAAATACCTTTCTTTCACTCATATTAGCACGATTTAGCTACGTCGCATTTTAAAACAAGACGGTGGTTAAATGTAGCTGCCTGGTTCAATCTGAGACACTCGACTCTACCTACTTTAATTAAAACTACTGACTGTTAACTATGCTCCTAGTAAGTATCTAGTACTAACATTAGTGGAAGAAGGGGACGTAGATTATAAAGGGTAAGTTTTTATTCACCGACCTAATTTTAAAATACGGAAGTAATCATCAATCCAAAAGATGCGATTTGAAATGGTCCTTAAAAATACATCGATCGTTATTCGCACACGAAATGTATCGACCTCAAGGCTCCAACAGCGGACGGACGCTAAGGCAACGCTCCAAAAGAGTTGTTACAGAGTTTTATGTTAATTCCGTACAGAGTTTATATCCATTCTGAACCAAATCTGAAAATTTGGCCGCTGACAAAAAACTAACTCCTTTAGAATAAACAGTCTAATATTTTGGTGACAACTGACGACGCCTAAGAAAAAAAATCCATACAACTGGTGGCTACGCAGGTGCATTGACCTCCTATGCTTGCTCATAGGTAAACTGGTTGTATTTATTAGTTACCTTTTTTATGGTATAGGGGGGGCAAACGAGCAGTCGGAGCCATTTTCATGACTGCCGACGCCCATGGACATCCACTTAATGGCTATACAGATGCGCAGCCCTCCTCTCTCCTCCCACCTCCATAGACCACCGCCCACTCACCGCACGAAAAGCCACAGCACAACTAACACTTTACGTCGGTCGTGCCGGCCCAATTCGGCTGTATGCAAGCATGCAGTGTGGCACTACCTCTTACTCTACCTACCTATCTCGCATTTAGCTGTTCAATCCAGATGCTCTGCATGATAAAATATAAAATGAACTACATAGGTACCTGAAGCTACCGAAGATATAACTAAGAAAAATCCATATTACAGAATAAATAAGTATAATACAATAATTGTTTTATTTATGTTATGCTTGACTACTAATTAACTACTCATTCTAGGTATATCCTACTATTTAGACTAGTTACCTAACTACAAATACAAAAATATAGTTCACAAGTTTATGACCAGACCCAATGCACTCTTCATTTCCATAATTCTTCTAATGGGACAATAATAATCTGACGCTACTAGTTTCCTCTGTCTACGGACGCTACCGAGGAGAAATTAGACGCATCACCGACGCGAAAGCTTAACGTGCTCTATCGAGAATGGCAATACCGACTTCCCAACTGCAGACTGTTTTTGGAAATTGGGAAACTCCTATAAGCAATACTTTTTGAGTATATTGAAGTCTCGCTTCTCAGTCTGTGATTAATCGTGATTATATTGAGGCAATCGTATTTGAAAGCACGATGTTTGTATCGATCATCGACGAGATCTGAAGACGATCTCAGTAACGCAGCTGGTAAACCGTAAAGGTGTTAAAAGTATCTACAGTTTCTTTGCTGAGGCGTAGTTTCGGATAAGGTGCTAAGTTAATAATTGTGAGCTGCATCCAGTTAAAATGGGTGGACTTTACTGAGGGGGGACCTCTCTCTGTCTCATAATGCAAGCGTCAATAGCTAATAGACGCTTTCTCATTTCCTGCGTTTCATTGGAGGAAGGACGAGGAAGCAACACATTTCATTGGTAGCCCAAAGTCCAAAGGTTTCATCTGTTTATAACTCTTAGGCTCCAGAAAAATAATAGCCAATATAATGTTTCGTGGTCGTGCGAACCTGACATCTCGGAGGTGAAATTACAGGTTAAAACAGTAAGAGATCGTAAAGTCAGAGCTCATGTTTGACCAAAAGCAGCTCCTGCCCAGCAGGCTGCCCCCTCCAAGCCCCCGTCTGGATCCGGTGCTGACCATAAGACACGTCTGTTCCTCTCCACTGATGCTGCACAGCCATCGTGCAACTCATTGGATTGCTATGATATTGCTAGTTTAGAAATAAATTGCCTAACCGAAGTGGTTAAGGAGGAGGATAATATATCCTATTCCATAAACAGGCTATATATTCTAGGAAATATGGCTATTGACGAAATAATAGGTACCTTACCTACTACATTCGGTACCTAGTTATTCTGCTAAGGTTTACGCCTTAAGAACTTAATTGTCAGTTACTAAAAGTAGTAAAAGCTAGATCAGAAAGCGAGCCTAGATGACAGTATAATGGTAGATGATAGATAATAACAGGAAATGTTTTTTATACATCTAGTAGGTACTTATAAAACTCTAAATGTAGTAGGTACTATAAGAACCTACCTAGGTTCTTATATTACGAGTATTGCGACAAATGCAAGGTGAGTAGAAACTGTGCCTACATAAGTAATTTATGCGATTGTATGAGAGTAGTTTGTAGTGGGTACCTACGTTAGGGAAAATCAGGACGTATGCCTTTTATTGCACGACTGAGATTGAGGAACGATTTTTTCATGACTGGTACTGACGCTCATAGATATCCGCATAGAGGCTGTACAGATGCGCTGCCCTCCTTGAACCACCGGCTACTTACACACCGCACGAAACAGCTGTTACTTCACGCCAGTCTTGTGTGCGAAAGATACCTTCCCGGTCGTGTCATTTACTTTCCTTATATATTCTCTCATCATAATTTAAATTATGACGAGTGTTTACCGATTAAGATTTTTGCCATCGAATTTGATGCCATGTGACTAATAGACTCGCGCTTGAGCCACAAGATCAAATGTTAGATTGCAATGTACACAATGTTGAAACTCAATCTGTTGGATCTGATGACACATTCTGTGAATACCACGAGATTCAATTCGTAGTTTTTTGTTTAGAGTGGTAAAGGATACAACACATAGGCGACTGCCACTTATGTAAATGTTGATACCTAGGCTTTGTGCAATAAAAATATTAATCGGGTATTTTGATATCGAACTTCTAGTAAAATTATATTTTGAGACCGCAGCGCCGCGCCGCGACTACCGGACTTCAGTGGTGGCGCGGACTCTAGTTCCAGTCTTGGCCACCGGTTCAGATAAGTTTGTGGCCTACTTTAATTTTTTTATTTTTTTTTTAATTGATAACAAAAAGATATACACATAGACTTAATACTTTTTATTAAGTCTATGGATATACATAGAATATTTTAGATTAGCAAGAAAACTTTACATAAAGGTAATTTTTTAACAAGTTAAGTATTTTTTACATGTAATAAGTAAGGCGAAAAATCAGCAATTCCTTATAAATGACTAAGTTCTTTCGAATGATCCATTGTATGTAATTTTAGGAACATATCTATATACAAGATTGATAAAAGCGAGAGGTATTAAATGAAACCACATTAAGTTTCTTACTTCATACTTACTTACTTCATACATACTTCATACTTACTTCATACATGCTGTACGTCAGCTGATAGAGTAAGGGCCGGGCGTCGTCATTCACCCCGTGTCAGGTTGACGTTCATAATTTTTTCGTTAAATAACTTGTTTGAAAAAAGTATTTTCGTATACTTGTCGTAAACTTTTTATAATAGTTTCGGATTAACTGTAGCCACTTATAGTATATGTGGTTTCATTTAATGCCTCTCGGTCTTATCAACCCTGTACTTACTATGTCTAAATATTTTGTACGATTTTCAAGT
>LUGF01038714.1:99989-110594 GCA_001625245.1 Calycopis cecrops | reverse complement strand
TTTCAATTTGAAATCAATCTGCCCCCTCGGACCGATACGACCTAGGGATCTTCAAAAACAGAGCTTATTCTTTCCTCAAAGGTCGGCAACGCATCTGTTAGATCTCTGGTGCTACGGATGTCTGTGGGCGTTTGTGATCACTTTACATCATGTGGCCCAACTACTCGTTTACCTCCTATGCTATAAGTATAAAAAAAAGAGATCTTTCCAACTTTTGAGCAATATATTCTATACTACCGACTACTACTTAGTATATAGTAAGTGTTTGAAAACCAATTACAGCTTAATTTTAATTCTAACTAGCTGCGCCCCGCGGTTTCACCCGCGTTTAATTTCTAAGAAATCCATATAAACTTCAACTCCCTATTTCACCCCCTTAGTGGTTGAATTTCTAAACATTCTTTCTTAGCTGATGCCTACGTCATAATATCTACCTGCACGCCATTTTTTCCATTCACCCCGATTCATCCAGAGGTTTGAGCTGTGCATTGATAGATGATGGCCTTTAAGTGTTATAATATACAAGGTTTATAAAAGCCAGAGGCAATAAATGAAACCACATAATTATATAGTGACGTCGTGTAAGTCACCAGATAGCGAATATGGGCCAGCCGGGGTCATTCACCCCATATGAGGTTGTTGTTCGCTGTACGCGCGCATACAAAGCATGATTACATTTTTTCGCTGGATGATAAAAGCGAGAGGCGTTAAATTAAACTACATAATATACTATAAGGGCCTACAGTTAATCTGAAAAAAGTTTACGACAAGTATAAGAAAATACTTTTTACTCTACTTTCAAACAAGATAAATAGCGAAAAAATGTAATCATGCTATGTACCGGCGCATACAGCGATACGAAGTGAGAAAAAAATTTAAAAAAAAATCCTGTGGCTAAGCAATTGCTCCGATTGATCTGATTTTTGCTGTGTAGCTTGGAAATTATACACTAAATATGTGGTTTCATTTAATGTCTCTCGCTTTTATCAACCTTGTATAAAGATAATAATTTATTGCAAGACAAACAATTTGGTTATAAACAAGACACATTACTAGGGGGTGTGGGAGGACTCGCATGTTGCGCTAGGTGTGTTTTGCGCCCTCACCAACGCCTTTGACTTGATTTTATTAATTACTAGCTTAGAAATATATCTTATGACATAGGTACCTACTGTTGTGGTGAAACGCTAACACGAAACATAGGTAGTACGTAGGATATGTATATGTATGTGTAATTTTCATAAAAAAAATTATAAATTGATCAATATATTATTAATATGTTTATATGTTGTAGTTAAATGCGTGTAGTTCACACACAAAACATAATATTTATCATTTATCATTCATGAATATTAAGTGTTAGTTTAATATCTATGCTGACGACTGACTAACGCAGCGCCATCTAATGCCGGGAATTTTTTAATAAACGACGGCGTGCGGCACGCGGCGCGGCGCCATCTTTTGAAATAATCAACTTGTTTCATGTACGCATTTAAATTTAAAAACTTGGCTAGTCTGTGTAAATTTAATTTACTATATACTTTAATTGAGTTTTATTCAATGCTATTTCTATTTAATGATTGAATGAAATATTTTATAATTAAAAACGTATCTTTTACATATAACTTTTATAGGTGCTCTTAATACATAGCTAGTTTTGCAAGTAAAGTTGATAATTATTTAGTTATCCTTTTCTTTAAATTTTAAAATAAACGCTATTGAGCCTTTAAGCAAATTGAAAAAAAAATATTTATCCCCCTCCTCCTGACGTTTATATTTGGCATTTATCAGCTGTAGTTCTAACCTAATTAGTTTCAGTATTATTTGTTATGTTTTTATATACTTTAGTAGATAATATTTGTATAAAGTAATTAAGAATGAGATTGATATCGAAGATATTCCAACCTAATATCACTATTCCAAAAGGAGCTAAGATAAAAAATGCAGAGATAACATGTAAAAGTCAAAAAGTAAGTATGAATATTGTTTATAAACCCGTTACCGCTGCAATAAACGTTTAGTGATTTTCAATGAATTTATGAATATTTACATAACATTACTTACCTGCCTGAATTTTTATAATATTTACTTGTCAATGTTGTTTCGAATACCAAACCATAACACCTTAGGTAGAACATATTATTAATGATTAAAATATGCATAGTACGTAACTAGTAGTATTTCAATGCTGGCTGAAATGGAAAATAAATTATTCGAAGCGTAATTAACATAAAATTGTTAAATAAAACACATAGAATACAAAATATTGTTACTTATTACATTTTTGTTTTTCTAGCTTCTACTAGAAAATGGTCTTGTACGGCCCACAAGCTCAGGTTTTTTCACGTTACTTCCACTAGCCAGAAGGGCATTAGATAAATTACAAAACCTTGTCCACCATCATATGGATATAGTTGGAGCTCAAAAGTTTTCACTGCCAGTTTTAACAAGTACCAAACTATGGGAGACAACGGGAAGGTTAAACAATATAGGGCCAGAGTTGATCAAAGTACAAGATAGACATGGAAAAAAATATTTAATGGCTCCAGTAAGTTTTTTGTTACTTAAGTTAGTATCCTTTCTATTATTTGTAATTATATTTTTTAATACACAATAAAATTTTGCCATAATTTTTGATACAAATATTCCTTGTAGTTGTGCTCAATATGCCATGGTGCTGGCATGTCCTATTGCATACAGGACAGCTAAAGCATGATGGTACTATATCTTACTTAAAATGCCTTGATTCCATTATGCATCGAAATTCAAGTCTACATTCAATAAAAAGTTTAGCATAATTATATATTGCTAAGATATTAGCACAATCAATACTTTTATGATTTTCTTAAACTTTTTGAACTTAAATTTCATGAGATTTGGTTGAGTGTTTCAAGGAATATGGTAACTAACATTGTGACATGAAAATTGTATATAATATAAGAAGATTAACTTGTGTGATTGTTCAATCAAATGTGGTATATCAAATATCAATATGTAATAGATATTAATTGAATATTAAATTTACTAATTACAGACCCACGAAGAAGGTATATCAGATCTGCTGGCAGATGTTGGCCCAATATCTCACAAACAGCTGCCTTTAAAGTTATATCAGGTAATGTGTAATTTAAGCATAAAGTACAAATTTGTATAATATTGTTTTTACACAGGTGTAGACATATCAATAATACTTATATATCTTTTACATATAGAACTATTTATCTCTGTAACAATATGCTAACGTGATATCTTTTTGTATAAATAAGAGAATAATAGATAAAGAATGTTTGTTCGTTTCCTCACCACATTTATAAATATGTGGGAACATGTCATACTATGTTAGCCTAGCCCCATGCTAAATACTGTAAGGACTAGTGTTACGGGTATTAGACAAGGGAAATATAAATAACTTCTAATAATAATTAATTGGAATGACAGTGGCGAAGGTGGTTGTGGTCTGTCGAAAAATGGTCGTACCAACATAGAAACATTCATGGGCACATTCATGGAAATATACATACAAAATTTCAAACGAATCGGTCAAGACGACAGACCGAAAGAAGCAATATTACTTTAAGTGGCCTTTGGAAATGAAACTTGTCCCAACGCGACAGTAGTCACTCGGAAGGTGGTACATATTATGTTGGGTACCCTGCTGCGGTGCAACTCTGTATTTCTAGATCATAGTAGTTGACTTTATATTACAGATTAGCAATAAATACAGGGATGAGCACAGACCAAAGCATGGTTTGATGAGAGCAAGGGAGTTTAACATGCTAGACGCTTATTCTTTTCATCGTAATCTAGAGTCTGCTATTACCACTTATGAAAAGTTTAGCAAAGCCTACATAGATATATTTGAAACACTACAGTTACCTGTTTATAGAGGTAAGTGCCATATTTTATTACTTATGGATTTCAAAATACACAAGGTTGGGCAATCTAATTAGAAATTACAAATGGTACTAAAAGAACTCTCTGTATTCATTCTTTTGTAAGGCAAAGATAAAATAATTAATTTGTTTATAAAATCATTAAGTAAATAATAACAATAACTTTCCATTTGGGCTTCGCCTTAGGTAAAAAAATCCTATATTGTTTTATGATTTTTAAAGAAATGTTGTATTAGGTAATAACAAATTAAATTGTAAATATCTAGATGTTCAAGTTTTACTATGTATTTCCTTCAAATATACATAGAGTATAGCTAATTAGATAAGTAGATAAAGGGTATTATCAATAGTAGCTTTTTCACAAAAACAGTATCTTAAAGAAAAGGAAAAACTATATTTATACAATATATATACATACATAAAACCAGAGTTTTCTAGTTTGACTGCCTGATTGCCCAATAACATCATAATTTTTGGGAAACAGAGATAAAACAACATTTTCTAAAAATTAAACCTATTTATAGCCTCTGAAACCCTAGAGCAGTATACAAAATGTTATATAAATAAATAAAAGTTAAAAATATTTACACAGCATCAAATAATAAAACTCACATTTTAGTTCAAGCTCCCAGTGGTGACATGGGAGGGTCTCTGTCTCATGAATGGCAACTAGCCGCAGCGGCCGGGGAGGATGCTCTACAAATATGCTCGTCCTGCTCTCACACGGAACTTGCTAAGGAGAATCCCTCCTGCAATAGTTGTGGAAAAGAGACGGATCGTGTTAACAGTGTCGAGGTGAACTTAATTTATATTGTTCTTAAAATATTAGAAAATTCCTTTGAGTATTTAACCGCCGCTTCGAGTATTTAAATGGAGACGCCGCGAACGCAAACGCCTATAAAACAAAAGACACAACACATTCGGTGGGGGGGCGCAGTAGCCACCCGCAAAATACTGATGCAATTCGGCTACATGATTATACACGCACACAAGAATAATGCCTCACACCTAGATTAGAAACCTCTCATTGTGTGTGAACTCTGACTTGCAGGTCGGCCACACGTTTGTCCTGGGCACACGGTACAGCGAACCCCTGAAAGCTAACTTCGTGGAGGCGGACGGCTCTGCGGTACCTCTTGTGATGGCCTGCTATGGAATTGGCATAACAAGGTAACTTATCAGGGCCTAGGGAGTAAGAGCGGGCTGTGTTAGTTATTCGCTTTCAAGCTTTGTGTTAAATTATTGACTACACTTATCTAAATTTAGCATTCTAAATGATTTATAATAATAATTTAAGAAATTGTAATCGCGTTTTCTAAGTTAGGATCCTTTAAAGTTTAAAATATTCTAACTTGCCCAAAGGTTCAAATTCACATTGTTTATGTAATTTTGTCGTGTGCAGATTACTGGCGGCGTCTCTAGAAGCCCTGTCGAGTGAGACGGCCATGCGCTGGCCTAAAGCCATTGCACCTTACACTGCAGTCGTCATCGGACCCAAGGTATAATACACCTCACATGATATATACGTTTGTACTTGTAAACAGCTCCTGTCCTCTTAGGGTCAACTCACACCAAAAGCGCGGCGAAGGGCAACGAAGCGGAGAGCAGTGAATGTGTCATATGAATTTCAACTTTATTTTCATTACTATAGTACTTATTATCGAATTCTCGCGACTTCTGGAGCATTCCAGCGACGTCTCGAGCAGTCGCGGGAATCCGCGCGTCTCGTTCGAGTTTCTCGTGCGATAATAAGTATTATAGTAATTATTATAAAGTTGAAATTCATATGACACATAAACGGCGAAGCGACCCGCCCGGTAGGGAAGGCCAGGATAAGCTAGTTTGGGGCATGTCCAGTTAAAGCGTAACACTTTTTACTCGACTCCGAAGAAACCACCACCAAAATTGCACGGATACGTTTCTTTATAACAATTACAGCCGTCGCTAGGAAGGGAGGCTTGAAAATCTGGTAAAAGTATTTTGTAGACTGGAGTTGTATTCCCAGCTGGCGAGGGTCCCAGTTGGGAGATAGAGGTTTCTCCTTTAAGAGATGACTAAGCTCTTCTTCTGCAAGATTCATGTTAATACACAAAGTGTTTAAATAAATGATACTACAAGATGGTAAAGAAGCAGTTGTAAGTTGCAATTGGGAACATACGCACGACACGTCAGCATCACTACAGGAGTAATTTTACCTATTTTGAAATCACATTGAGGCTGCACTGATCGGGAGGCCATAGACAGGGCTGATGACGGCGGCTCTGATAAATATATATGATTATTTCACAGGAAGGCTCAAAGGAATGGGAAGCGCACGACTTCGAGAAAGTTGTAGAACTTTCCAGAAGAATATCTGAGGCGGGGCTCGAGGACGAAGTGCTGGTCGACGACAGACACAACCTCACGATAGGCAAGCGAATGATGATGGCTGATCGGTGAGACATCCATATTTAGTAGATCCAATCTTATATTTTTTTTCATTCACAATATGATTGTACAAATATATTTTTAACGCTGCGTCGCTATAGAGTATCACTGAAATCCCGCGCACATTTGGTGCTACTTTTAGCATCGGCGATCGGTGATTTAGAAGTTATGCAGCGACCAGACGCTCCCCAGCGCACACTTAATGCCAAACGCGACGATTTAGTCGCAAAGCGACTGCGAGCGTAGCGTACTTCGGAGCAGTCGCTAAATCGCGCGATTCCGACACTGCGACTGAACGCAGAGTCCAGAGTGTCGTAAATTGTGATGTGTGCTGTCGCCCTGAGGTGTGTTCTACCGGAGTTCCGACCCAGACCTCACAAGAACCGACAAAGCATTATTTTTTTAAATTTCTATTGTTTTTGCACTCGTTATGAGAATTATTTTTTTATATATAGGTATTTGTGATATAATTTGTGGCACTTAAAATTCCGTCCCTAGTTTAGTAAACCTAATCTCGTCGCCCGACTAACACTCATAGCAATCCTATTAGTGGTCATCGCACACAGCGTTGCAGTATGGAGTTTCATACAAAGAATACTGAACGGCTCGAGGAGATACGGTTACGTTCCCTTTACGATTTGATAAGTATGCGGTGACCATAAAATATATTGCTCTTCGCTTTCACAACATAAGCTCAGATCTGGAAAAAACCTTTTTTTTATATTTCCAGGATCGGCTACCCGTACATCGTCGTCTGCGGGCGCTCCACCCTGGAGTCCCCCCCTCGGTACGAGCTTTACGAGAGCCTCCCCGGGAAACCCTCCGCCCCTAAACTATTGACGTTTAGCGAGTTGATATCAGCCCTCAGTGGGAGGGAGAGAGAGGAGAAACTTTGTATCGGAGGCTAATAGGTTAGGTTTACGCGAATATTAATCATTACAATAAAACAACTTCAACAGATCTTCTCGCGGTTTATTTAATTATTATTGACTAGCTGTGCCCCGCGGTTTCACCCGCGTAATTTCTAAAAAATCCATATAAACTTCAACACCCTATTTCACCCCCTTAGGGGTTGAATTTCTAAAAATCCTTTCTTAGCGGATGCCTACGTTGTAACATCTACCTGGATGCCAAATTTCAGCTTGATCCGTCCAGTGGTTTGGACTGTGCGTTGATATATGGCTATGTCACGTTTGAGTTTTATATATATAGATAGAAGATAGATAGAAGATTATCCTGAGTAGACAGTCCACCCGTGACCATGGCTGTGAAGGTTCTGAAACGTCCGGTTTGTAAAACAATAAATAAACCGCAATGAAATACGATAAAGTTTTTTTATTGTAATCAATAAACTTTGCAAATTATCAAACGTTTATTTTAAATAACGTATCCCAAGGATGTCTTTAAATGTTTCGCCCTGTACCTAAGGACGCAAGCCCTGTTAGCAGCAACCGACACGGTAAGTGATGCTCATGCTGTTGCGCTTCGTTCGGTCCGTGAATATCCAGTGGCCCATTGGGGGATTGGGTGATAGAGGGCAACGCATCTGCATCATTATGGGGTTGTTTGAGTATTAGGTACGTAAGCACTGAAGGGGGGTGAGGGGGCTACCTGCTTTGTTTATTTCTTTGCAAATTCCAATAATATATACACGGGTTGTTGCTTACAAGGGAGAGAGAGGGGGTTTTAACTAGATTTTTTGTAATTTTGAAATTACAAAAATTCCGCTTACGTAATACTTGAAAGATCCCTATGCGGATGTCATTTTATTCATAGTATAAGGGGACAAACGAGCGGGACGAGACTTTTTATGACCAGCGCCCTTGAACATCAATGGCGCTGGCGACACACCTGTGGACATCTGCCTGACCCATGCTACCACCTCGGTTTTGTATCAGTGTCTGTGCTGGTAACATCATCAGCTGGAGGTCGTCATCTGCTGGAGATGACCTCCCCCTTATAGAGCCATCGGCAGCTACCACCGCCCACCTCCAAGTCGTCAGCCAACCAGCGGCCACTGTCTTCAGGCGCGGGGCCACTCGAGAACCTTCCAGCGGTTATCGGTAGTTCGAGCTATATGGCATTATTGTGCTTTAGTAAGAGGTAGTGCCAATTGGGCCGGCACGACCGGGGAGGTACCTCTCGCTTACTACACGATACTTTACGTGTTTAGTGCGGTGTGTAAGTCGCCGGTGGCTCATTGAGAAGGACGGAGCGGGGCAACGCATCTTTAACACCAACTTCCCGACTCCAGGCGATTGAAAAATCCAAGTAATATTTTTGTTCCGACCCGGGATTCGAACCCGGTCACTACTGTCGTTAAACATACTTACCACTGTCCACGAGGCAGTCAAACAAAACAATCTGACAATACAAATGAAGTGTTACAAAACAAAAACAACGGGACACCATAAACAATGGTCTGGATTACAGACTGCATATTTTATTATTTTTATGGTATAGGGGGGGCAAACGAGCAGTTGTAGCCATTTTCATGACTACCGACGCCCAAAGACATCGGCATATAGACTATACAGATGCGCTGCCCCCCTTTCTCCTCCCACCTCCATGGGCCACCGGCCCATATGATAATATCTTCTCGTTTCGTTTTAAAACATTTGGCGGCCATAAATAAATTACACAAAAAATGGCCAGTACTGTAAAACATCAAGTTTGTTGCTAAATGTGTATGTTTATTACTTAGGTGCTCAATCTTTACTGTGCAACGTTATTTTTATGTGTTCTATGGCATTTAGTTATCTCCTCGTTAATAGGTTATGTTTAGGAAAAATTATTGCAGGCCCAATTAATCTTGATATTTTATTCAACATGTAATCAAAATATATTTTTTGATAAAAAGCAACATTAACATTTCAAACATCTCTAGGAATATGTGTACAAGGTTTCATGCTGATAGTTGTCGAGCCTACCCTAGAGACCCCTAAAACCCTGTAAATTGTACTTCGAGTAACAATTTACTTGTTTGTTGTTTTGGCGAGATATTAAACAGAGCGATTTGATAATCATTTAAATACAAACCTAATAATTATATTAATTATTTTGTTCTTAAAAACATTTTTTTTGTACTACGTAATAGGTAGTGCCCCGCTACAGTCTCGCTTACACGAAAGGCAAACTATAGATCGTGTGCTATATAAGACATCAACCTAGAAGGGCTTCAAAATTCAAGTATTAAAAAACGCTTTAAATTACATTTCAGCCAAATCAAATACTAGGTGGATCCAAAAGTTCGTGGCCTAACCTACATAGAGCTATGACATCTTTTTAAATCTACCGTCATTTGTTAGTATGTGTCATATTGATTTATTGTGCGCAGTTTCATTCCGATACTGCACAATATAAATTTTCTGTGATTATTTGTTTGAAGCAATCTGACGCAATTTTCAATAATGGAGAAAATTTAACACCGTGCAGTCATTAAGTACCTCAATAAAAAAGGCCTATCACCTAAAGACATCCATCAAGATATAGTGAGCACTTTGGGGGAGTCTGCTCCATCGTATTCCAGTGTCAAGAAGTGGGTATCTGAGTTTAAGCGTGGTCGTGAGAGCATTAAAGATGATCCTAGGAGTGGAAGGCCTACATCCTCTACCACGAAAGAAAACATCGATAAAATTTGTGATCTCGTACTGGGTGACCGACGTTTGACCATTGGTAAGATAGCTGAGATAACAAACATTAGTTATGGCCGGGTGCAACACATAATAACGGAAGATTTGGGGTTCCATAAGGTTTCTGCTCGCTGGGTGCTGAGGTTGCTTTCAGCTGAACAAAAACGAGTTCGATACACAATTTCGCGAGACTGCTTGGAACTTTTTGAGGCTGATCCCGAGGACTTTTTGTCTAGATTTGTAACCATGGATGAAAGCTGGGTTCACCACCATACTCCTGAATCAAAGCAACAATCCAAACAGTGGAAAAAATCAGACTCTCCTACACCGAAAAAGGTTAAGGTGGTTTTGTCGACTAACAAAGTCATGGCTTCTGTTTTGTGGGATGCGAAGGGCATTATTTTTGTTGATTATTTACCGAAAGGTCAAACTATAAATTCTAGTTATTATTTTAACCTTTTACGAAGACTCTGGGAAGAAATAAAAGAAAACAGGCCGGGAATGTTGCGTAAGAAAGTTTTGTTTCATCAAGACATTGCACGTGTTCACACTTCGGTTGAAACAATGTCTGTAATCCATGATTGTGGCTACGAATTGCTGTCCCACCCACCTTATTCGCCGGATTTAGCCCCCTCGGATTATCATTTATTTCC
>LUGF01038714.1:81771-94915 GCA_001625245.1 Calycopis cecrops | reverse complement strand
CCTACAGTAATGACTTTCTATGCAGGTATTACAGGTATATCCCCTGCTGTCTTTAAAGTGCACACAGTTTCTGATTGCTTGTTGACGACGGTTCCGATCATAGTGTCCGATTGCGAGGATATTCATGAAAAATACTTTACAACCCGAGTTCTTTTAATTTTTCGAGTCAGATAAAAAGCCTTCACGGACGCAACTATCTATATTCTGGTTCTATCTTGGTCAAGTTATCATAAATAAACTGTCGTTGGACCAGAAACATACAACATACATTTGAAAAGTTCTGGGAATGTGGTGGACATTCCCAGAACTTTTCAAATGTATGTTTTTTTCTTCAAAAGTAAACACTGTAGAACATTTTAATTTACATTTATCGAAAACATACACGACCCATTTTTTGGCATCATTAACTTTCTTAGACATGAGTAGGTATAGGACTTACCTACCTATGTTTTTCAGTACCTTGCTCTGACTTCTCTTGTCTGGGAAAAAGTATGGTAGATAGTATTGCGTACATAGTACAATGACAAATAAAAATACAATAACCAGAAAAAATATCTTTATAAATACAAAACTAACCAATTTCGAAATATTTGTACTATTGCACATAAAAATGAGAAGATACTTACAATTAGGTACCTATCTGCAATACAAAATATGTTATTAAATGTGGCACTTTTGGATATAACATTTTTATTTATTTAAAAAATAATAAGCATTACATGTAAGTAGGTATAATTTCATGCAAAACGGACGAATATAAAAATGTACAACATTTTTACTGTATTATAATAACACTACGATACATATCTGAATGCTAAACGGCTGTTTTAAAAATATGGCACTTTTGCAGAGAATTCAAGATACAGCACATGTACCTATACTTAACTGTTTTTTTTATTCATTTTATATCATTATGTTTTGCACTCGGATGGGCCACCTGTGATTGAGGTGCAGAAGACCTCCAACACCCGCTGCTGCCCGCCAGGCCGCCCGGTGTTGTACACCAGGAGGCAGCGGACTCGAGACACGCTCGGGCAACACCCTGGGGTTCTATCCTGCTGATGCACACAGGTAGATCCTTCCAGTGCGTAAGAAGACGTGCTTTCTGATATTCTGCCGAGTCTGTACCTAGTCACTTCATACTATAGACAGTTCTCAGGAAAAGAGCATAGTCACCGCAATTTGTAGGGCAATTTTGCCTCCTATAAATGGACGATTTGTTAGTTTGGAGCTTCGATGTTTAATGATGCTTTGGATTGTTTGAGGGTCCGCTAGTATTTTGCGCCCTTTTTCCTCCCTACAGCTACTACAGCTCTGATGACTCCTCTCGCGAGGTCCAAGAATATTCCTCTGTAGGTACATGCCACTCGTTATAAGTATCGGTAAGTTGGTCATTCGAACATTAATTAACCAATACCAAACTTACATATCATTGTTAGCGTGTATAACGGAAGACATAAATTTAAATAAGTTAAACAAAATACTCCGTACTGACGCTCACAAAAAGCTTCTTATAAAACATTTATGACAATGACCCAGTAAACGCAACTTAGCAAAATAAAATATAAATTATTTTTTCACACAGATCCATACCTAACAGGATTTTTCCGAAATACTTTTGTTTCGAAATCCCCAAGAAAATAATAACAAAATCGTATCTGATATTTTAATAAATAGTCATTATCATTATGAAAAATCTGAAAAAAAATGCTAAGGTTGTATTCCAGCCCGTAGACGCCAAACTTGATCTAACAACATATAGTACTTTACCGAGTTGTTGGTTGGGGACGTTAATTCATTTTTATATCTTCTCGTAGTTTGTTATGCGCTATGTCGTTTATGAAGGATTCCAATATGGAAACATTTTTTTTGAAAGATGCCTCCATCCTATAAACGAGGAGGTGATATTTTGCCTCCGTTTGTTTTCAGATATAAAATAAATATTTCATATAAAAGAAATAATTGGCTAACTAAAGGAATAAAAACCTCATGCAATACGAAACGGAAATTTAGCTGTTTATATTATAAAGATAAAACGGTAGCAAATAAAAAAATATTGAAGGATTATTCAAAACTACTTAGACGTTGCTCAAAAAAATTATAATACAAATTATATTGGTCGATCAAAAAATAAATGTAAAGCTTCGTGGCAACTAATTAAGAATAATAATATGATAAACGTTAAGGGTATAGATCAAATCAACTACGAGGATACAAATATTAATAATTATATTCAGATTTTAAAAATATATTATCTTTTAAATCTCAAGCATTACGTATAAATTAAGAATATTAACAGTAAGCAAGAATTAATATCTTATCGGTGCGAACTTAAGTAAGGGAGTTCCACAAGGAAGTGTGTTAGGTCCTCTTCTATTTTTATTATACATCAATGACTTACCTAATATCATTTTTTATAAATGAACTCTTTTCGCAGACATATATATTGTAATTAAATGTAATGATGAACTGACATATAATTTGAAATCAATAATACAATAAAAAATACAGTCGAATGGCTGAAAGAAAATGAATTAGCAATAAATATAAAAAAGACAACGTACTTGCAATTCTTTAACAAAAATGGCAAGAGCAAAAATCTAGACGTACATTATGATAAATAAATATAATAAATAAATAAATAAATATCTGTGGACTGTACACACCACGTTAGCCTAGCCCCGTGCTAAGTACCGTAAGGACTTGTGTTACGGGTACTAGACAACGGAATATATTTAATATGTTTTATAAATTTAAGAATTTTTTATCATAGAAATACATATAATACATATATAAACATCCATGGCCTAGGCGGGATTCGAACCCGCGACCCCTGGCGCGACATGCTCCACTTATCCGAGCTCTGTACCACTGCGCCAGCCCGGTCGTCAAATGTGTGAAATGATAGTGACGATATCATGGAAACAACTGCAGTAAGGTTTCTTGATGTGAATATTTATCCTGGAAATTACGTAATTATACAAAATACTAGAAAAAAAATCAGTATGTCTACGTCTTAAGACGTCTGGCAAAAAAGTCAACAAACAGCATTAATGTCATATCATGCGTTTATAGCTTCAACCGTATTGCGTGATTATATTGGGAAACTCCACAGATATCAATTTATTAATTATTGCACAAAAAAGTGTAAGTTTTAGGGCCATTTGTGGGGCTAATCCGTTAGAATCTTGTAAGCCTCTTTTTAAAACAATCAACGTTCGTACTCTACAGATGCATCCCAATATGGGTAATTTTACTATAGCTAATTTAAGAATTTAGGTAAATTCCTAGAACGGCTCACTGTTAATCGATTAATCCCAGGAAGAATCACATTCCACAATCAACAATACGGTTTTACCGATGGGCGATCTACAGTAGATGCCGCCACCGTGGTACGGAAAACAGTAGTTCCATCAGACACTAATTACGTCGTTGGAATATCTCTCGACATATTAGGAGCATTCGATAACGCCCGGTGGCCAATGCTACTTCTTAAATTAAAAAACAGGGGATGTTACTCAAATATATATTCCTTAATTTACTCTTACTTTGTAAACAGTACAGCTAAACTGCAGCTCGGCCATCTTTCCTATATGAAAAGTTTGACTCGAGGCTGCCCACAGGGCTCAGTACTATCACCTTATATATGGAATATAGGATTCGAAGACTTGTTTTCCTTACCACTCCCGGCGTTATGTATATTAGTAGGATACGCAGATGATGCGCTTCTAGTAGTTCAGGCAAATTCGCGATTAGAAATAGAGGTTAAGTCAAACAAATGTCTTAGTTTAATAGCATCCTGGAGAAAAAGATTTCGCACCTCACAAAACCTTTCGAATACTTTTGAAAGGCTCGTTACAATCAACTCCTCGTATTAAACTTAATAACGTATCAGTAAAACGCAAAGAAACCCTCTCATATTTAGGTTTAGTCATCGAAAATAAATTCACCTTTTTAGAACATATTATACAAACTGGAGAAAGAGCCTTTACTAACATATCGACATCTACGTGGGGTCTATCATTTAAGACCCTAAAAATAATATGTAATGCGACTTATATAGGAACCATATGCTACGGATCTCCAGAGTGGGCAGACAGGGCTACTATAGGCGCAGCCCGACGTAAACTACTACAAAGCCAAAGACTGGCATTAATATTTTTATGTAAAGCTTACCGCACCGTCAGCACGGAGGCCTTACCAGTTCTTACCAGCGCTTTACCAGTTGATCTTTAAATTCAACGTCGAGCAGCTATGTACTATAACCTCTCTCACCCATACTTTTTAGGACCCCAAGACAGACAGAAGATAACAAAACTATTTAATCCAATAGATGTAACCAACCAAAACGTAATTAATGAATGGCAAGATCGTTGGTCTAATACAACTAAAGGACCTCACCTATATAACTTTATTCCATGCGTGCGAGAACGATTATATAAACCCTGGCTCGAAGTTGAATTGCGTTTCTCAGTTTCTAACTAGTCACGGCAATTTTAAAAGCAAACTTTTTAGTTTTAAACTGGTACCGTCACCCCTCTGTGATTGCTCAATAGCAAGGGACGAACATGAACAAACCGCACATCATATCATATGGGAGTGTAGTCTTTGGCAAGCTGAGAGAAATATAATGCTAGATAACATTCGTAGTGTTACCGGTGTAGTCTAATATAGCGACCTCGTGGTCAATTTAGTGAACTTTCGAGCGTTTAAACAATTTTGTCATAAATATTACTGGAAGCAAATAAATATAACTCAATCGTAATAATACCCCTGATAACAACAAAGTTTTCATATCAATTCATTTATTTATATTTCCATGGTACATAGTAGCCAGGCTTCACCTGGCTGCTCTTTCTACTTCTTGGCTTATTTAAGTCATTGCATCTTGTACTGTCTCCCGCTTTGATTAGGGAGGGAAATTGGAATTACTTCCTACTCCTCCTACTTTATTCTGATTAAATTCGTTGCGGGTTCCAAGACAGATTTAGCTTTTCCCTCGGGCTCCCTGCGATCATATCAAAGGGTCAAGTGTGGTTGCCGCTGTCGATCCTGGCGACACAGGAGTAGCAGCGGTGGGAACGAGTCGTGGGCCAAAGCCCGTTAAAATTAAAAATAAATTATTATCATGGACAGAGCGACTATTATTATAAAGTCCACTGTATCATTACTGCTATACTATTATTGTTTTTAAGTCTATGGAGGTATGTTTGGTATCTGGTAACTGATTGTATTCAACGCATGATTTCTGAATCAAGATTCTTGTCTATCTCGCAATTTGTTATTTGATAGCAAGAAATTGATTATTTAAGGTGTAGATTTTCTTTTCGATACTAGCCGATATGGGATCGTTTCATTATTCGTATGGCTTAAAATAGAAAAAATATATTTCTATCTCTTCAATGTATCTTTAACATTTATGTCGTGGCTCTTGAATATGATTCTCCTGTATCTCAGGAACATTGTTATTTAAATCTTTTCTAAAAAAATTATATGTACTAATCTTTTTCTACTTAAAAAAAGTGAAATATATTCGCTACCACCAGTTAGGCTAAAAATATCCCCAACTTACGTAGTATTTGGTAAGATATCAGATGGAAGACTATGTGGTGTAGACTGCAATCACTTAACAACACTCAATTTGAAACTTTAATTAAAGTAACCTACCTATATGACGATTTCTCTGAAAATCTAACATGCCTATTTTTGTACCTATGCCATATTTTTGTCGATTTTTTCGTTTTTCGGGCCTGAATTCATGCTTTGAAAGCAAACAAATCTCAACTCAGCTTCAGATGACAATCATGTTGTGGTATATCCAAATATATGCAAATTATCTTTGCTTCTCATACTCATTAAATACAGCAAAAATGTTTTACAGTCTACAATCCGCCATGAGACAACCGATCCGACGCCGATATCATATCGGATAGTGTGAACACGCTCTAACGAGTTTAAAACAATATGGTTTTGGACCGTGGGAGGCCAATAGCGATTTACAAGTGACTCGTTGACTCCGCAGTCACAGTTTGGAGCTCGCTGCAGAATCGCGTGCTTGTAGTTTTAAAAAAGGAACTACATTCCGTTCTCTTTGTCAACAAGTGCGCATAGTTTTTTTTTCTTTTTGTACCAAACTGGTTTTACGAGGTAAGTACGGCTTCATTTTGTTAATGTAGATAATAGTAGATATTTGAAAATAGCCGTGTGATTTACTGATGGATTTTGTTGCAATTATTAAATTAATTTCTTGGCAATTTATATAAAATTGGAACCCGCTTTCATTTTTGTTACTTACAATGTTCTTACTGGACAACACAAACTTGACACATTTTCCTATCCAAATAAAGAGTTTAAAATGGTAAATGCTACTGCATTCCAAATTGTTCATGGTGCAACATACCATGGCGAAATAGATACAGAAGGTCTTATTTCAACACATCCGTTCATAGAAACACAGCGTTGATAATCAATGATTATTGTTTATTTGTCATCCTTATTTCAATAGGGGTGCATAATCTGTGATATTTTTTTAGTAATTATTATTACCAGCTTCAGTTCCGTACTTAAAAAAGGTCCTAAAAGAAATCATAATTAAAACCATTAAACTTTAACACTGTATCGAATTCAACAGATAACAACGACTGAATAAATCTCAAATGATTGGAAACTTTTATCTCAGTATCCTGACCAGAGTCATCTGAATAAATGAGATTATTTCAGTTCGCTTTTGTCACATTGCATGCATTGCATTTAGTTTTTAGTCATTTTTGGCCCGCTTTTTTGGGCGACATAAATAATATTGTTTAATTTTCTATGCTTGTTTTTATTATTTTCTGAAATAGTAGCTTTATATTTGTGTAATAATTAAAATCGGTTTAGTCGTTTTGGAGACTATTCGATACAAACAAACAAAAATATTTCTTCTTTGTGTGTAACACTATACCAGCTGTCCGGGTCACGCGTTGCTGTGAAAATATAAAATATCGCGCAAACCAAATGAAACATCTTTAAAGTTGGACCAAATTACACACGTATGCCAAATATCACCATAATCGATTCAGTACTTCCCGTCCACAGCGGACAAACTCCGTGACAGATATAGATAATATTGATGACATATATATAATAATAAATAAATAAATATACTAAATAGTAAATACTGTCAATGCTTAAGTTTATATGTATATTTTTTATTTTTCGTGCATAAACTATCTACGTAACGAATCTAGGTAAGATTGACAGATCTAGACTTCGTAGGTATTATATGAAATAACATAAAAATAAAGTGCGAGTCGGACTCGCGCACGAAGGGTTCCGTACCATTATCTACTTACACTACTACTACACTGTATAATAAGACGAAAAAATTCGAAAAAATCACGTTTGTTGTATGGGAGCCCGCCTTAAATATTTGTTTTATTTTAATTTAATTATTGTTTTTTAAAGACAATATATAACTTAATATTCTGTGAATATTTCAAGTGTCTACCTGTTAAAGTTGTCAAAAACGAGCAAAAAAATCACGTTTATTGTATAGGGGCCCCCTTAAATATTCATATTATTTAATTTTTTAGTTGTTTAGTTGTTTGTGTATGTGTGTTTGTTGTTATAGCGGCAACAAAAATACACCATCTGTGAAAATTTCAACTGTCTAACTATCATAGTTCATGAGATACAGCCTGGTGATAGACGGACGGACGGACATCGGAGCCTTAGTAATAGGGTTTTTACCCTTTGGGTACGAAACCCTAATTACTTTCCGATAGAAAGATTTTCTTCGCATGAAACCGTGGAACCAGTATAGATATTGTTAAAACTTGATTAAATTTATATTAAATATATTTACAGAAATTCCGTTACATGTCTGACTAATAAATCAATACTGTAGTCTTAATATTAACAAGAATATTGTAATTCATTGGTTTAAAAAATTTTACACATTTTTATTTTTACTTTTTTTAACGTTAAGATTTCATGTCGCTCCGGCACACACTGGGTTTATTGTAGATCAGCCTGGGAATTCCCTGGTAAGACATCACGGAAGCCCTCAACATCCTTAACATCCTTAAGGGGAAGTGGTGACAACGAACGGTCTACGAGCTGGAAAATTTTAAAATGCAGTTTTTCTGAACCCTTAATAAAGAAGGCAAGATAATAAGACTTACTTAACTCTAACAAACTTTCGGTATGGGGTCGTTCAAGTACTACGTAAGCATTGAAGTGGGCGTAAAATGTACACTGATTTTTGCTGACAAGGGGTGGAGGTGGGTTTAGAAATAAATCTGACGTAATACTTGAATGAAGGGATCATTCAAGTATATATTCAATGAAGGGATCATTCAAGTATATATTGAATGAAGGGATCATTCAAGTATATATTGAATGAAGGGATCATTCAAGTATTACGTCAGATGGATGTGAAGTTATATACTATATTGTCTGTGGGTCGCAAAGAGATCAAACTTCGATTTCGACTATAAAAAAACCATTATTCGAATACGGCTTAACTGTGTTATTAAACAAAACCTTTAATACTCGGCCGCACGTTATAACTACGAAACGTAACCAATTTATGTAATGTCGATAACAGTTTAACGTCATAGACGTTTACATTTAGATAGTGGAGAAAGAATTTGGACGTTTTTTTCATATTTTTTTTATAATATAAGGGGGGCAAACGTGGAATTGGAGTCATTTTCATTACTACCGCCCCCCATAGACATCCGCATAGAGGTTTTACAGGTGCGTTGCTCTTCTTCCTCCTCCCTCCATGTGCCACCAGCTACGTAAACACCGCACGAAACACGACAGCACAGCTGCACTTTACGCCGGTGTCTTGTAAGAATTTGGACATAAGCTCTATACGAAATATGTCAAATTCTCCAATAGCCATTTATCCATCGATACATAGCACATTAAATAATATACCTACTTTATTCGCAGTAGGAAGTGTGACTCTGCTACAAGCCACGGCATGCCCTTGGCGCGTACATCTAGAATAACATATTTACTTTTCCAGTGAATAGCATTAGCAGGGTGATGTAATCAATCTACTCTATATAGTTAAACCTGCTAGACACCGCCAAGCGAAACGGTTGTGCACGCAAAAAGCGTTTAGGTACTTGTTCACATAGCACCATGTCCGAACAAAAACGAAACAATCCATATTACCGGCTGGCGCAGTGGCATCGTAGCTCGGACATGCGAGGCATGTTGCGCCAGGAGTCGCGCGTTTACTCCACGTAGTCGTTGAAAAAGATAATTAGTTTTCGTCACGTGACCACTGTTAGAGAAATTTCGCGTTTTTGGGAGCTATATTCAAATATTACGGGCAGCGTCTAGCAGTTTTCAAACAATATATATATGCATGCAATATTTAGCAAGAGGTATACGCTGTATTCATGCATGTAGCCGAATAGCTCGACCTTTGAGTTTGATTGAGTACCTCTCGCTTAGACGAAACCGGCGTAAAGTGGCACCTGTGTCACGATTCGTGCGGTGTGTAAGTAGCCGGAGTAGGAGGAAGGGGGGCAGCCCATCTGTAAAGCTTGTATATGTATTTCTATGGGTGGCGGTAGTCCTGAAATGGCTCCAATTGCTCGCTAGCCTCGGGTAGGGAACGCAAGAACAGGAGAAGGCAGACACGCTGGACGTCGCGTGCAGACGGAAGGGAGCTGTACTGCTTCTCTCCAGAAGTTACAACGCGACTGGCACATCAGTGGATGCAACCTGAGTACGTTATTTCGCGGATACTAACAGGGTCCGGTACCCTGTAGCTGTGCTTTAGAGGTCGCCTGCACAAAATGACGTTGTGTGAGTTGCCATCCTGCCCTTGTGGTCACGAAGTTGTGACCAGAGACCATGTACTGTGAGAATGGGAGTTGTACAAAGATGGCGTTTCGCGGACTACAGTGGGTCCAGTCTATCATCAGGACTTAGTCGCAAACGAACAAAGTTTTGGTCAGCTGAAGACATTTGCGCATACGTGCACACTAAGAGGCAGGACATGTAACGAGCTGCAAAAGCCAGGACTGACAGGGCCGATGACGACTTCTATGTGATGCCAGGCCCCAGAAAGGGGAGAGGGATATAACGAGAGGGCACTTAAACATTTTGTAGGGAGTCAACAATTGCACGTTGGGGAACAGAGCCGATAAGCAAACCCCCGCGCATCTCCGGCGATTAGCTCCGAATACCAAGAGATGGGTAGGAGCATGAGTGGTTGGTGGGTAAGAGCTCGTTTGCCCCCTTATACTATAAAAAAAATGTCGGTGCACGAACGATAACATAAAGCGTTTATGGAATGCTACAAGGATGCCTTGTCAATGCAGGCAATACAAAATAAGTAAAACCGGCCAAGTGCGAGTCGGATTCGCACACTTAGGGTTCCGTACTAATGGTACGGAACCTAATAAAATAACTTGGTTTTCACGTCTGAACAACAAAGTTGTATTAGCATTTTTTGGAAATGTATTATTTTATTTATTTCTTAAAAATTTATTATGATATCTCGCTCAAACCCATTTTCGTTAAAAGTTTCCATTGAGATCTACAGCATAATAACTATATATTTTTTTAGATTTCTCACTCTCTTAGTTTAAAAGTTAAAAGTAAGGGGGATACGCATTTTTTCACTTTAGAAGCGTCTATCTTTGAAAAAATTTATTTGAAGAAAAATTAACCTTAATGTCATTTTTAAAGACCTTTTCATAGACACCCCTCACATACAGGTTGGATAAAAAAATGTTTGGATATAAAAAAAATATTTAGATTCAGTTCAATGTATGGAGTGCTCCAATTCATTTTTTGAATTTATTTATTTTTGTTCAAAATTCGAATAGCTGTTCTCAGAATACATCAACCTACAAAGTTTCAACAACATCTGTCTGTGACATATGGACGGACAGACGGTCAGACAGACAGACATGACGAATCTATAAGGGTTCCGTTTGTGCCATTTAGCTACGGAACCCTGAAAAGACAAACAATTTTGGTTGCTTTTGAAGAATTAATCCATATCCAAAGGAGCTGGAACGTCTCATTAAAATGCAAACAGTCAGATTTGCATAAAAAAATCTCTTAACTTTCAATTTTTTCTTAAAGGCGAGCTTCTTAAGTGAATATCGTTGAATGCTTAAAATGGTTTATTATTTGCATTCTTTTAGTATGGTCTGAGTTTATAACCTATGTAAATTCCGGCATCACTCCCAACATGAATATAGGGTATTTTTAATTTTGTCACTACGTGACAACTACGGGGGGTAGGGGCACGTACGTAGAGGGGAGGGGGTAAAAAAAATATTCAAAAATGGGTCACATTGTATGGGTACGTTCCCTAATAGCGATTGATAATAATAACTCAGGTTTATTGGTATCCATTTCTTTGCAGTTTTTGGATAAAGCCGAGTAAGCTTTATCCAAATATCAGACCGGTTTTAAATTAAAAAGAACGGTAATCAAATACATCTATATAACGGGTATATGAGGAATCTCTGTGTTGGTCTACATTTTATCTCAAAAATAACACAACACAGTGAACACACTCTTGTTGTAACTTGTATCAACAACAACCTCGCTAGATCCTGCGCAGCACAGAGGGCCTTATCGCGCAGAATCTAGCGGGATCGAATGAAATGTTTGAAATGTTGTTGTTGTTGAAATGAAAGACATTTTCTCGTCAATTCTGTTACAGCCGCGTTTTTTAATTTTGTTCTTTACTACCCGTGCTTGCTTTGTTGAGCGCAAATATAAAATTATAATATATTAGTATAGTAGATAACATTTGGAACAGTACTTATTAATGGATTATGACGCACAAGCCGTTTTTGCATCTGTTTTAAGCATGGTCTTATAAAACAAATACCTAACTATTGAACCTAACCGTCCATACCTAGTGATGGAGATTTAGGTGTTACCTAATAGGAACTAAATTAGTTTTTACCTACTAGTTATTAGTTAAGCTAACTATTTTGTTAGCGTTAACGGGATAATGAAAATGAGGATCCCTTTTCGACGCCAAACCTAGTCGAATCATTGCAATCCGATCAATGTGATATACTGTACTTCACAGCTTGTCTTCGCTTCCACAGCAGTTTCAGATATGGAGCTAGATCAACGAAGTGTGTAAAGCACATATGTTATTATTATGTTATGTGCTTTGTTTTCGTACACTAAGTTTCAACTTAAAATCATGATTGCGAAATTGTGCAAATTCCTCTTTGATTGAGTTTTATAGATATTTTAACAACAAAAGGAGATCTTATTGTAACCGGACATATAGACAACACAATGATATTGTTTTTATTTCATGTCCCAAATGTTCTTTTGTACCCATATAATACAATATGCATATCAGCGCCATCTGTACTGTTCCAAAACGGATGTTCGCATCTGAGAGAGATGCAATCTATGCTGGTGACATGCTCTCGCCATTCATGAGATTTAAACAAAGTAGTGAGCTAATGCAGATATAAGATAATGGAAATTATGCTTTAATCATCACCGGAGTTTTGGCGGGGCTCGGTTCTTAGAGACCTCTTTTATGGGTCAAAAAAAATTTTAGAACCCTACGCCTTATGGTGCCCGGAGCTGCCCGCTAAGCCAGGATTCATCACAGGCTTTAGTATGGCATATGGGCATACGAATGAATCATGGCCATGGTCATGGTGACCATGAGCAAAACGTTTACAACCCCGATCTCACAGTCTAAACAGTAACGAACCTCTTGGTCCCTCTGGCCATGATAATAATAGTTAGTTGGCTATTACAAATACTCTCATATCAGGATCTCTCTCACCTGCGTGGAAGTAGGTCGGTCATCCCCCTTCGTCCTTAAACCTCGTCGTCTGACGAAAACTCATAGCAATTTTATCTAGGCCTCTCTTCGCTTCCACAGATTATGTTCGGGTAAAAATTTATTTTACTTTATTTGGAAAACAAACAGTGATATTTAAAGTTCCCACGATTTCTAGATTGTGAATAAGGCTTGAAACAATTAATGATTGCATACCTGAATGTTTAATCAAACTGGAGATCATCGGACGGAACGGCCTAAAAGATCTCTTTTTTTTTTTTTAGATAGAAATTACGCTAAGGACTGAAGGTCAGTGCAGCTTCATCGATATGAGAGGTGAACTCACCTGGA
>LUGF01038714.1:50016-72205 GCA_001625245.1 Calycopis cecrops | reverse complement strand
CCCCCCCCCCCCTATTTCCGGACCGATACGACCTAGGGATCTTCAAGAAACGAGCTTATTCCTTCCTCAAAGGTCGGCAACGCATCTGTTAGACCTCTGGTGTTACGGATGTCTGTGGGCGTTGGTGTTCACTTTACATCAGGTAACCTAACTGCTCGTTTGCATCTTATGCTATAAAAAAAAAGCCCTAAGTCTTCGGACTCCTCCAGGGAGGCTTACACGACAAACTTAAATCAGACCATGCAATGGGTTCACATGGCCCTAGCTAAGGAGGCGCCTTCGCTGCACTCTTATCCGTCCGTTACTCAATTAATACGTATCGTTAGAACAATTACTTATTTATCGTTATTTTATCGGTACTTACTCGTCTACGACTGTTGCATACGTAACGTACACATTAAACGTTATGCTTCGAGCTTGACAAGAGTCAAATTAATACTCCGCACGAAACCCGACAGTACAGCTGTTACTTTACGCCGGTATCATGTCAGCGAGAGGTACCTTCCCGGTAGTGCCGGCCGAATGCGGCTGCAAGCATGCATGCACATACATACGAGGTACCTCTATCTCTCTACTAAAAACCTACCTTTAGATAACAAATCTCTCTAGCTCTTTAATCATGTACCTATCTCTGCATACCTATACAAAAAACAGTAATAGAGTTAAAAATAAATAATGTGATTAAATATGAAGAAGTCGTCCAGTCAATTTGTATTCGTTCATACCCAGTATTCATTTTATTCAATCATATCTTGGGGTCGTCAATCCCGCCTGTCCCCAATTCGTCCACTCGGTATACGAGAGGACTTGTTCTTCGTAGCTTTATCCGGATTAAGTTCGACTAAGGACACAGGACAATAAGAATGTATTAAGGATGAGCTTGCCAGGTCCGCAATGGTTCATTTTGATTTCTTTTTGTATATTATGAGGGGGCAATGTGGCCAGGACCATTGGTCACTACAGATAGCATAGTTGTTGTAGATTTTATCTCGGTGACCCGACTGCTCGTTTGCCCCCTGTACTATAAAAAAAAATACTTGGCGGCGGGGTCATGTGAGCGAAAGGTCCTCCCCAGCCGCCTGCTCGTGCCGGCCCACTTTGGATGCAGTGGTTCATGGCATTATGTGTTACCTACATGTTACCCCTACAATTTTGGGTTGCGCGAGGATAGATATGAAGAATGTAGATATGTAGAGTCTCCCTCCCTCGCACGAAACGCATCAGCACAGTTGCCACTTGATACCTCAAGTAAGGACCACACGCTAACTAAAACTCTGATGATCACCTGGTGCTAGAAACTAGTGAGGTGCTTCCAATGTATATATCGGGTTAGGATGGCCGACATGATATGTTTTACGTAGGTAATAAAACAACTCTTGGTTTCACACTTTGTTTAATAAAACACAGTAAGTTCACTTCTAATAACTTTTACTTAATATCACGCTTAATATCAGAGTAACGATATAACAAATTCACTATGTAACGTGGCCACGGTACCGCAAGTACACCGGGCGAACACTGACACTCAAATCCTCCCTCTAGTGGGCGTGTACCTTCTTTATATAGATTGTCTGTTAATTAACTTATTTGTCACAAACACCACCTGCGTTATGCAGGTGTTGTTTTTCAATTATTAATTAGGTCAGGCGCCGTCATATATAAAATATCGTAAATAAATTTTCGATAAAATTGCATACGTCAAATAATTATTTTTTTATCTCTGTTACTAATTTGTCGTTTTCCTTAAATAAACTTGTTATTGTGCTTTTTTATATTTATTTATCTGGGGTCAGAAAGTCGTGCTGATAAGGAGACTGCTCCACACAGTTGTCTTCAAGTCGTATAAAGAGTGATTGTTTCATTTAATATCTTGGTGCAGTAGTCTCATACCATTTGTATGTTTTTCCGTGTGCATTGTAAAACAGTATTTAAAGCAGTGTTAAAATTGTTTTTGAAGGTGAGAATGTGAATTGTTTTTCCTTTGTTTTAGATTCAAGTGTGATTTCATGACAATATTATATTGTTTTATTCGTTAATTAAATGTGACCTGACCCGTAAATACACTATTTCTATTTACAATAAAACAAGAATCTTTACTGCAACCAGGCCACCTGTGACCAGGGTTACTGCTGCTGTAAAGCTTCTTAAATGTCAGGCTTGAAAATAATTAAATAAACCGCGATAAAATCCGGTAAAGTTGTTTTATTGTAAAGATGTGGTAAATATTATTATAGTAATGATGTGATAGATAATATTGCACTAACGCTAAAGAAAACGAGTTGGACGGGATATAATGATGATGTTTTAGTAAATACATTTTCCTTATATTTAATTAATTTATATGAAAAAATCATAAAAGATGATCGAATACATTATCTTAGTTGACGGGCTGCAGAGTGGTGGCGGGAATTCCCAAGTCACAGATTTGATGAGATGTTTACGATTTATTAAATGTAAAATTAGTAAGAGGTAGTGACACGCTGCATGCATGCATGCCGAGTTATGCTGCACGACCGGGGAGGTACCTCTCGCTTACACGATACCGGCGCATGGAGGGGGGAGGAAGAGGACAACGCATCTGCGGATATGTGAATATCTACGGGTGTCGGTAGTCGTGAAATTGGCTCCGACTGCTTGTTTGTTTTCATATATTATTATATATTATAAATTTAAAAAAATCTTTAAATAAAAAATATATAAACATGTGATATATTTCCTTTGTCTATTAGGTATATAATATATATCTATAACACAAGATGCATCATAACACAAGACCAGGCATTTAGTAGGTGTTTATAAAATACTTATGACACATGACATGTTTTTGCCATTACGTTCCATTCCACATATCTTCGAAGGAATCTAAACTGGCTGTGAGAAGGAACTGGCGCACAGCCGACATCTGATGAGAATACCAAATAAGGTGCATTTAGTGAAGAGTGGATGGTAACGACAGCAACGACATTCATTTTACTTTTTTAATTTTTTAAATAAAACTTCTTTACGTGAGCTTGACTTGGGGGGGGGGGGGGTAAGCTGATGAATACGTCACAGGAGCGTTACGAAAAGTGGGATCGGGCGAAGCGAAAGGAATTTGAGAGGGAGGTAGTGAATACAGAAAGAGAGAGTATTACATTTCTTATAATATTACTGTAGGAGGAAGATAGGGCAGTGCGCGTGCACATTTTCTTTCTCTCTCCCTCCCTCCCATAGCCAGTAGGTATGTTTCGTATATGAAGTTTTACTTCAATCTTACGGTCTAAAGTACACACATTTTTTGCTAGTGTTTGATTATTGTTAATTAATAGTAGGTATATTTGAATAATATACCTACTTATGTATTTGGGTAGATTTGTGATTTATTTTATGTCTAAAACCCCATCGCAGCTTCGCACGCATGCAATATAGCGTCAGTATAGATTTACAACTGACATAATGTAAATTAAAACACGTTTACAATTTAAAATTCACAAATATTTTGAAACACTTATCTTATCGATAAACAATGAAATTTAACCTGTAAAAATGAACTTTGGTCTACAATTTGCTAACTATACCTATAGAGAAGAATAAATTAAATCTGTAAAATATAACAGTTTATTTTAGGTTAGTGTGGGTGATCATTGGGCCCTATATTTGGTTTATTTTTTTACATTACAGCTGTGAGATTTTATAGCAGACCCTTTGAATAAAATCGTAGTAGACACATGCGTTATTTATATATATACGTGTAAACTGTAAACTTACAAAAATAACTACGCTTTAAACATATACCCCCTTATTAATAAACATGGAATAACTATTTCCAAGTAATAACCTGGTAATAAACTGACATCTGTCAAATTCCATACTTTTTTGTGTTTTTTTATTATGGAATTTGACAGATGTCAGTTTATTGCAAGGTTATTCCTTGGATAGAGTTATTCTATGTTTATTAATAAGGGGGTCAGTGTCTTCTTGAGTAACGCCCCTGTAAATATACGACGCAGTCGGTACTGTTCACAGATAGCCGGACAGTCCCCTTCAAGAACTCTAGTCTCCCATGCCAGCCTGTCGCTGGAGGGATCCTCTTGAATCCGTTTAGTCGGTATTGCACTAAGTGTCGATTCCGACATAGGTCTAGGGGGCACCCGGGCTCCTAGGTGTCACAGGTAATCGTAATCTCCTCAACAAAAAAGAACAAAAAAAAAGGTGCACACAGTAAGAGCTGGTGAATGTTTATGCTGTTTATTTATATACCGGACCGGTATATTTACATAACGCTGTAGAGGCCTTAAAACTTGCTTAACTTATTACATAGTCCGATTTATCGATAGTAAAAAAAAAATACCAAATTGTTTTGCTGACGGTACTCGTCAATTGAGAGCAATGACCCCGTTCGGATCGCGGTGACCCTCACGTGATATCGGACAGTCCGGTCCACTTACAAAACTATAAGACGACCGGCTCGACTGAGATAATTTTTTATAGCATAGGAGGCTAACGAGCAGCTGCCACCTGAAGTGATCACCAACGCCCACAGACATCCAAACAACAAGGTCTAACAGGTCTCTGAGAGAAATAAGCTAATGATAATTACATGTTATACTAGCAGCACCCCGCGGTCGCACCCGTGTAAGTTTCCCGTGGAAATAGCGAGATGATAATAATAATAAATAAGATTTTTCCCTCGCATTAAAAAATTTAATTGTATCTGAAAGACCCACGCACCACAAACATCCGCGTAATTGATATGCAAACGTTTCAAGCGCACGAAACACGACAGCTCTCTAGTATACAAGGTTGATAAAACCAAGGGGCGTTTAATAAAACCACATATTTAGTGTATCATTTTCAGGCTACTGACTACGTAACAAATCGGAGCAATAGTTTAGCCATAGGATATTTTAACGTTTTTTCTCACTTCGTACACGCTGTATCCTCAGCTGATCACGAGTATGAGCGGCCGGGGTCATTCACCCCGCGCGAGGTTGCCGTTCGCTGCAGCCGCCCGGTATAAAGCATGATTACATTTTTTCGCTGTTTAACTTGTTTGAAAGAAGTATTTTCGTATACTTGTCGTAAACTTTTGTAATAGTTTCGGATTAACTGTAGGCACTTACAGTATACCTAAGTGGCTTAATTTAACGCCTTTCGCTTTTGCCTATCTTGTATATAATAATCTATGATGACAGCACAGCTTGTCAGCCGGAGGACACCAGTTGTGCTGACGTCACTCGGCGGAAGGGCATTGGCACTACCTTTCCAATCTGTTCATCGATTTAATTCGGAGTTTACAAAACGCCACGCCGCGCGCCGGTAAATAATGGAAAACGAAAAGAACATTCGTATGGAACCTATGTCATCTTCAACGGAAAAATCAAACAAATACCTAGATGATATTGAAAACGGTTGTAGGTCTTTACGAGGTACCACACTTTTTTTTTGCGGGGGTCAAACGAGCAGTCGGTGCCATTCTCAAGACCACCGACGTCCATAGGGATCCGCATAGAGTTTATACAGATGCGTTACCCTCCTTCCTTCTCCCACCTCCATGGGCCACCGGCTACTTACAAACCGCACAAGACGCGACAGCCCACCAGTCACTTTACACCGCGCCGGTATCGTTTAATGAAGGGTACCCGGTAGTGCCGACAATTGGGCTACATATATGCATGTACATATATGCGGTATCGTTTAATGAAGGGTACCCGGTAGTGCCGACAATTCGGCTACATATATGCATGCACTACCTCTTCCTATTTCTTTATGTTTATCAAACAAACACAATATAACACATTAGCAATAACAATCACACGAAAGCATATTGAAAGATAGTCGTCAAACGGCTCCCACCGCTCCTTTGTCTCGTAATAACAATAAAAGAAACCCTTACATGACCTATGTAACCTACGCACTAACTGCACTATTTCAATAGGGTAAAATACAGCTACATAAATATATTTCTAATTTAATTTAATTAGAGAAAAAAAATAAAAATACCGATAAGTAGGTACTTAAATATTAATTACAAATAAAAATACCGCTACTTAATTTAAATAGCGGTATTTTCATAGTCCATTCGTTTACGAGTTTCTGATTAATATTTATCAAATCGCACGAAAGTCAATTGAACATCAACACCGTTTGTACATTTGCAAGGCAGATGGCGCTGAATCAATGTCGCCTGCCATTAAGGCTGTCATACACTAAGCAAATGCGGTAAGATGTCTGTATCTGGGCTCATACTCATCAATAACGATCTCTATATTAAACTCAAGGAGCACTACGCACTACGCAGATATTTTATATTTTACTGTCAAGTATCTGTAGACACACACATATATTGAAGGATGATTTTATTCGCAGATAAAATCTTATCGTATATACTTAGTGTGTGACAGCCTTTAAATAGGTGAAAGGCACTTATGATGCGCGCTCTAATCGATTTCTCTTGCTGTCACTCTCGACCAAACCGAGACATTTGTTGTTTATTTACTTCATTTTATATCTGTTTTGAATGTTAACGGCCCGGTGTACCTTTGATTAACTGTTTAGGGATTCGATTTAAGCATAGATACATCAGTGTTAATAATTTATTGTATTACACAATTATTGCTTCCTTTCAAAATAAAAAAACAAGACTGTAGGTATATACAATTTTTGCTCTGTGTATGTAAGTAGCCAGTGGCCTCTCTGAGTCTCTCCCGATGTCGATGTCTGTGGGTTGGTGTCAGTAGTCATGGAAATGGCTCCGATTCTCATGCCTCGATACTGTAAAATAAAAACTTGGCAGACCTAAGTATACCTAAGAGATATACAAATTTATTGTTCTTTGTTTCAGAACAAAATGAAGTCATTCTTCGTGATATGCACATTGGTGTTGCTGTGTGGAGTGTTAGCTAAAAACAAGAAAGATGACAAGGTAACTGCTAGCTTTATAACCTTTGTTATTTAACAACTTTGTTATTAAGCAAATGATCACGTAGGTAACTAGTTACTAATTATCTCTTTGGGCGTTAATGGTTCCTACGTACTTAGTTTACAGCAGCGGTGGCCAACCCGCGGCCCGCCGACGTCCAACTTGCGGCCCGCGAATGTCTTATAAATAGGTTATTGGGGAGGAGAGGCCAGACTAAAAGAAAAGGTAATTTGGGCTTCTAGGGTGAATATCACAAGTGCGGCCCACGTTGAGTTTATTTTGCCGCCTTGCGGCCCTTGCCTGCCAAAGGTTGCAGACCGCTGGTTTACAGCAAGAAAGTGAGCACATAACCGCACCGAGCATCTCAAACAAAACGTCTGAAAGAGAAAATGAGCACAAGTAAAAGTAATTTATACCGTGGGAAATACTTTCACCAGTTTTCTTTGAGTTAAATGTACACACAAACAGCTAATCCATACATAATGTACACACAATGCTGTCATGTAAATCCCACCTGCAAATACGTCTCGAGATCTTTGAGAATATAACCAAATGGAGACGCCTCGAACGCAAAAGTCTGCAAACACTAATGCAATTGGGCTAAATTTTCACGAACAGAAAATCATTAATTTAGAAGACATTTCTCACACTAGATAGCTTTTTGTCTCTCATTGTGTCTCCCAAACGGCCTATTTGGCAGAGGGGAACGCCCATAGGTGGCCTCTCCTTGGTAAATGGTTAAACACTCAAAGCTCTTGACTTGACAACTTGACAATTCCCGAGTATGGCCATGGGCTATAGGGAACGAGTTTCACGACTGTCACGCCAACTGGTGGCTGAAATATGAACTTTTAACATGTATATTTTCGTTTGACGTTTATTAGTAAAAAAATTAAAATACAGATTTAGTCTGTACCAATATGTATAGTGTATAATTTATGTCTAGTGCTTAGTGAAGATAAAGAATGAGAAAATTACGAAAATATAATTTCAATATTAAATGTAATTTCAATTTAGTATAATGATTTAATCCCTAAAATTAACATCAGTACAAGCGACATTCAGCTAAAGTGCTGCCTCTATGTTTATTGCACGCGCCCTGTAGGTATAAGGAACATGTCTCGAAATGTTGGCAATGAGTTTCTAGAATTTCAATTCAATTCAATTTAAAATCTACAAACAGTACCTACATATGGAATAACAAATACATAATAATATAATAACAATGTTTGGCCATTAACGGCATAAAAATATGTATAAACAATTAATTTCTATAGGCATTATTAATATTATAAAAATATTAAAAAAATAATATTATTAAATAAGTATTATTATTGATTCAGGCAATTGAGTAGATGAATAGAAATAATATGATCGTTTATTTAAAAATATATTAAATATGTACCCACTGTTTGAAAATCATTTACCTTTGCTATAGCCTATAGGTGCCATAGATTTTCTCCGCAGCTTCACTCGCTTTAAAGCCCTTCAATAAACATTAATGAACATCAGACTCAAATAAAACTGCAATAGAATACAAATATCTGTCAAAATATTTTTTGCTCCTCGCCCACGGCGACTTTTTGTAGCGATGAAATCGCATTTGAAACGCGTTACAATAGCGATGCCAACGCGCTACTAACGCGCTACTGCATTGCGACTGTATCAATACAAACGTCCGACCGCGACGGACGACATCAGGGAGAGAACGAAGGGGGTAAATGGTAGTGTGTCTAATGTTGCCTCAACAGAGTTCATCTTACAACTGTACCTACCAAAGTATTGTTGTGTCGTAACTGTGTGAACTGAATCGCGTTTGCATCGCGACCGAATCGCGTTTGCTTCGCGACTGAATCGCGTTTGAATCGCGACCGAATCTGGCACCGTGGGCGAGGGCGCACAGTTAACGACCGCTTCGCGTCTGTATCGATGCTACACGCGACAGCATCGCATCGCAAAAGTCGCCCGTGGGCTAAAGATTTTTTTTTTCGTGCGGTTTGTAAATTTCCATAGGTCCTCTATTGGAGGACATTGTCTGCAATCTGCATCATATGTCTATGGGACCACAAACAGACACCAGCCGAAATTAAGAAATTATATCCAAAGTATGTTCGTAAATCATCATCATTCCTCAGGTAAAGATAGCCGTGTACTACGAGTCCCTGTGTCCCGACAGCAAGAAGTTCATAACGGGACAGCTGGCTCCGGTGTGGAGGGAGCTGCGCGGCGTGCTGAAGGTCAAACTGGTGCCTTACGGGAAGAGCACGGTGAGTTGATTTACGATGACAATTGAACCGCATATTTGTGCAACCTTTGTTAATATGCACTGTTTTATGACGTATCATAATTTAAATAATCCCAAATGAAAAAAAAGTTGATCTTGACAATCGTATGCGAGTCTCAGTACCTTAAAGGCCAGGCCTGTATCGAAGTACCCACATCTTACCAAATTTAAAATACCTATGATACCTAAATCTACGTAAGAATCATACTATCTTCAATCTTACTACCTGCACCTCATTATTTTTTATTATAATTCCAGCGCGACAGGATCGGCAACACCTGGCAGTTCAACTGTCACCATGGAGCTGAAGAATGTTACGGTAACAAGGTAAATGTTAGCTAATGTGTAATTATATATACGGGGTTATTTTTAAATCACAACCAAGCTCTCAGGTAGGTATTATAGCTAGCGTATTTAACAACATTTGTTCTACGTCTTTTCAAAATAATTGGTGTGAATAATATACAGGGTTAAATTTTGTTCACCAGCCACATTTTAAAATAAAGTAGTAAACATCAATCCAAGGTTATGTTTTAAATTTTATCGTTTAATTGTAATATTTGTTAAACAAAAATCTATTTGAAATGGTTCTTAAAAATACATTGATTGTTGTTCGCACACGAAGTGTATCGACCTCAAGGCTCAAACAGCTGACGGACGCTAGGCCCGTACGGCAACGACTCCAGGACATAAAATATATAGTGTTCATTGCCACCTTTCGCTGAACGGTTGAATAGTGCGTGCCGAGTTAGTTGCCTACACGATAATATTTATAGTGTAGGACAAAAAATAATTTTATATTTTTTTTTATTTCATAAATCGAATGTATTATCAATTCTGAACCAAATCTAAAAATTTGGCCTGTGACCAAAATTTGAGCCTGTGTAATATAAATTTAAAATAAGTGCATCGCGTACCCCCGTAACTATCCCGAGACGCGCGCGACCGGGCGCATGCGCGGGCCGCGCGGTCACTACAAATGTACATTAAAAACTTAAAAATTGTTTAAAATCAATTTATCGAGTTAGGTATGTCAAAAGTTGTTGAAATAATGTTTGTAAAAGATGATACTATATATGTATATCTGAGAGCTAGCTGGCGTTTTACAAATAACCCTGTAAACTTGGTCATATTATACTAAAGTCCTTTGCAAGAGGTAGTGCCGTGCTGCATTACAGCTGAGTAGGCCCTTCACGACCGGGAGGTACCTCTCGCTTACACGATACCAACATAAAGTGATTGCTGTAACATAGCATTCCGTGCGGTGTGTTATCCGGTGGTCCATGGTCGGGGAAGGAGGAAAGAGAGCAATACTTAATAAGTTTTATAAATTTAAGAAATTTTAATAAAAACCTTAAATATATTTAATATAATTAAATATATTTAAGATTTTTATTATAGAAATACTTATAATACATAGATAAACATCCATGACTTAGTCGGGTTTCGAGCCCGCGCCCCTGGCGCAACATGCTCCACTTATCCGAGCCCCGTACCACTGCGCCAGCCTGGTCGTAAAATACTTTATACTTTTTAATTAAGGCTTAATTCATACACGTACTCTTTATAATTTATTTTACTTTTTTAGATCCAAGCTTGCATATTGAAAGACAGCAATTTGCACGACACTGAGAAGATGGACTTGGTGATATGTCTGATGGGACAGCAAAACCCCGATAAATCTCTCGACACAGTAAGATTATTTTACAAATATCTATTTAATATAGCACCATATACCACCTGCTCGTTTGCCCCCTATACCATAAAAAAATATATATATAAAATTCTCGTGTCACTGTGGGCGTGATTAAACTTCTCCGAAATGGCTGGAACGATTCTAATGAAATTTTGAGTGCATATCGAGTAGGTCTGAGAACCGACCAACATCTATTTTTCATCCCGATATTCCCACGGGATCCAAAGTTAAATCTATCTAATCGCAGCTAGTTTTAAATCTATAAATATACAGGTTTTCCAACAAAACCGAACACCTGTTTTAATGTTGGATATGATACATGTATTTGAATAAATACATTATTCAATTGATGCTGTGTTATTTAAAATTTCAACCCATACGGTGGTGAAATTTGGTGGTTGGTGAAGTTTAATTATGTGAATCAGGTGAAACCGCGGGGCACAACCAGTTTGGTAATATATAAAACTCCCACCCGGTGGACGGACGACCTGGTCAGTGTCGGGGAACCGCTGGAGGCCAGCCCAGCAGTGGGCGTCTTTTAGCCGCTGCTGATAATAATGATGATATGATGATGATATATTAATTCCCAGATGCTCTAAGTTTTACTCACGTAACTCAATTGCCCATGGAAATATTGGGATCAAGAGTTGAAATACTTACCCAGTTTTCGAGTTCAAGTTTCGATTCTCATTCCTACCATACACACTTACTGTACAGTTCACAGAACCCACGACATAACGTTCTCTCCGAGGCACGGGGGTGTAACACCGTCAACTTCCTGACTCCGGACTGTTATTAGAAATTGAAAAATCCCAATAACAATTTTTGATCCGACCCGGGATTCGAACGCATAACCTCACGTCTGTGGTTGAACACATTTACCACTAACGAGGCAGGTGGTAAGCGGTCCTATCCGAGGTGCATAGCAGATGAGCTTCACCCTGCTGCCCTCTCTCCTCCTTGACTTATTTAAGCAGTTGCAATCTTCTACTGTCTCCCGCTTTCATTAGATACAACGTGGGAACTGGATTTAGTCAAAGGAATATGACAAAGACGGCAAAATGCTGGATCTTGTTTTAACAATGTCACTTGTCGGATGCTTGTTGCCTAAGCAAGTTGGACCCATATCATCCTCCGCTTGAAATTATCTTAGAGCATTTTGAATCCTATGTAATATAAAAAGTTCCAAGGACGGATTATAGCTTCTACAAAGCCGACTATGATAGTATACTAAATGTTTAAATTTAAATTAAATTTGTAATTGTGTTTATTCATATTAAGATGTTGTATTGTGTTTTATGTAATAATGTTGTGCATGTATGTAATTGATGTAAACACCAGTATGTCCTCTGAAAATGTTTATAGGTAACTTATGTATGTGTTTATATTGTTGATTTGCCTAAATAAATAAATAAATAAATTATTGCGACGCTTCTAAATCGTACTTTTCGTCTCCAGTGTCTCGACATGTCGTCCAAGACGGTCGAGGCCAATAAGCTGAGGAAGTGCGCCAACGGGACGCAGGGCGACTCGCTCCTGGCCGCGTACGGGGACAAGAGCGACCTCGTGCAGCGCCCGCTCGCCTTCGTGCCCACCGTCATTATCAACGAGGTCAGTTGCTAGTTCAGTAAGACGTAGTTTCTGTTAATCCGAATTTTCTGTTACTTGCAAGAGCAGCTGAATTAGGCTGAGACGGACGGGCTCTCTATTATATGTATAGTTAGAGGTAGTGAGTGCCACGATGCATGCATGTAGTTGAATTGGGCCGGCACGACCGGGGAAGTACCTCTCGCTTACACGATAGGTAGGTACTACTTGCGTAAAGTCAGTGTGCTGTCGCGTTTCATGCGTTGTGTTAGCAGCCGGTGGCTCATGGAAGTGGGAGGAGAAAGGAGGGCAGCGCATCTGTATAGCCTCTATGCGGATGTCTATGGGCGTCGATAGTCTTGAAAATGGCTCATAATGCTCGTTTGCATGCAATATAAAAATTTGAGCATTGACCTAAGTACCTTACAAAATAAAACAACAAATATTTTATTTCTAAGTTATTGCATCTCAAACAAGCTTTCTTTTTCAGAAATACGATCCAATCCTTCAAGACGAAGCCCTGACCAACTTGAGAGCGATCGTGTGCCGCGTGGCCGTCAACAAGCCCGCCATTTGTTGATCCCTCCATATTTCCAGGGTCGGATTAAGCACGTAATAGTAGCAATTGTTTGCTGCCTTAAAGGACCCGATAAAGCAGCCTGGCCGACAGGTCCTAGGGCCTACAGGAATTCATGTGACCGAATGGTAATCTTGATTAGTCCATTGGGCCCCTAAATATATTTTGCAGACTTGCTTACTTAATCCGGCACTGTAATTTTGTAAACGTACATATTATTACTATCTAAGTATAGGTCTACTGGGGTAGGGAGATCTGCAAGTTCCCCGGAGGAATCACGGGGCTGAAAATAACTTGCAACATAAAACTAATATTGTAGTACATAATATTTTATAGTTTCATCGATGTAGGGAAACTCTTATCATACTTGTTAAAGTAACGCACGAGTTCAAATCGTAACAAGGCAAATAAAAGACCTGCATTACTTGATAAAATTTATCTTTTGTGAAACAGAGTGCTTCATACTCAGACTCAAATATCTTAGCTAACCTAGAGTTAGGCTAGATCGGAGTAGGCCTCAGTTGGACGATTTAGCGGCTTCTAAATTTATTTGATCATATACCCGGCGTTCTTTTTAGAATTAGCCGGATCTACATTTGTAAAAACATTAATAAATAATTATGATTGAAAATAAAGTAGTATCATAACTATCTCTTGTAGATATCTCTCTCATTGTAAAAAATACTCAGATACTAAGTTATTTCCGTTAACAGTGCCTTTAAAAATCGCCAACGTTAACCTGTGAGTATTCTAGCAAAACTGCTCGTCTTGCAGGTCATTACTAGGCAGATATGAGATAGGTACAGAGTACCTAGGTAGAGTGCCCTATTTTATTACAACCTATTTCCCTACATTTTCTATTTCGTTGACCTGAAAGTCGTTTTTCGTGTCAAGTTTGATTTCAATATTTAACGATTTTGTTACAGAAAAGAGTATAGATATAAATTATTTAAAACTTACTTATTAATTTAAATGTTTTTTTTTTTAATAATCATTTTGTACAGAATTATTTTAATTAAAAAATATACGATTGCACAATAGGCTACGTTTTAATTTTCTCTCTAAAGATCAATCGCTCTTGGGCGTTATGACGTCACAAGCGTCAGGTTTCTGCCACCTCAGGAAGGACTGTCTTCGAAGTCTGAATTGGGTGGTTTAAATAGGCAAAGGTCTCCCACACAAAACATCGTATTCGAATTAGCAATACCTACACAGCGAAGATTTACAATCTCGCAAGACAAGGGCATTTCTTTTTTTGTAGTGTAAGGGTCAAGGGGGGCACATGCGCGACTGGAGCGTTTTGATGACTACCGACGCCCAGATCTTCGAAAACATTAACTGGTAGCTGCCACTTCGCAGCGGCATCATGTGAGAGTCCGGCCGTGGCGGCGCAGCATGGCACTACCTCTTACTGGTCACCGAAGCTCTATACCAAGTGAGGGATAGGGAAGTGGTGGACCGAGAGCGGAGAGGTACCTACATAGATGGACGATTGTCGCTGTGTAAGTATTTTCATACGATATAAGTAAGGCGAGCAATACCGACGCCCATAGACATTCGCATAGTTTATGCAGATCCGATGCCCTCCTTCCTTCTCCTCCCCTAATGGGCCACCGGCTACTTACACACTGCACGAAACGCGACAGTACAACTGTAACTTTACGTCGGTTTAGTATAAGTGAGAGGCACCTCACCGGTCGTGCCGGCCCAAATCGGCTACACGCATACATGTAGCGTGGCACTACCTCGTACAAAAAGTAGCCAGATAAATGTGAGCAGCACTGTAAACCAGCTAAAAAATAAGGAACGCAAAAGATGTAGCAGTTCACCCGTGTATCATATCCCTACCATTCCTTTCTTGTTTTTTTTTCTGTTGCTCCTGATTGCTATATACAGGACTAGCTTCCGCCCGCAGCTTCGCCCGCGTGGATTTCGGTTTATAAAAAAATTTTAACTTATTATGTTATTCTGATATGAAAGCTATAGGTATTACTGTAAAGTTTCATGACAATCCGTTCAGTAGTTTTTGTGTGAAAGAGTAACAAGCATTCTTACAAACTTTCGCATTTATAATATTCGTAGGATTCTTTTTAAAACACCAGCAAGTGTGCAAAACTTCTAGCAAAATAACTAACAAATGTGATACTTACGAATGGAAAGATAAACCGGGAATTACTTTATCGCTATCACTTCTACAACCAATAACACTGCACTGTACCATTTTGCAGTACTGGGTATATATCCTGCTTAAAAGTAAACACAAAATAAAACAGAAATAATTATAAAAAAATTCAAAATAGATTACAATTTATCTCGATGCGTCAACGAAATGTCAAAGTTATTTTAGCTCAATAAGAGCCGAATCTGACACGCGATGAGGGATAAAAAATAGTGTTCTATATCTCTTTTCTTCTCGGACATCTGGTATATATTTATCCCTTTTTTTGCTGAAGAGAGATAGATGAATCCAGCAGTCTATAGTTTCGAGACGATATTTATGCTATCTTAGGCATCTATGTGATATATGTCACTGTCACGTTACCTGCCGACGCCCATTAACATTGGCACGTACGGAGATTATTCAGATTTGGCACCTTTCTCCCACCCCATCATCATACGTCATCCGAACTCCAAGAAAAGGAACGAAACGCTATAGCACAATTATCTACAGTGTCAATATAATAATAGATTCTGTCAATCTTCAAGAAGTTTATTTTAATACAGTTATATTTACACCAACATCAACATTATCTTGCCTATTTACAAAACGATTATCAGTGGTTCCCAAATATTTTTTTTTTCTTCATATAAATTCCAGAATGTCCTGGGGCTCGTATCTCTTATGTTTAAAAGTGCAGAACCCTTAATAGACGAGTGATAAAGAAAATATACACAGTTGTATTTTACCTTGGAATATATACACGTCTAGATACCTTAATAACCGCACGAAAGCGCCGCAAAAAATATCTACCATTTAAAGTAGATAAGTTCGTCGCTAAAGTCAGTGTCATCCGGAACTTTACGCGGTAATACATATATCTACTCGTAAATAAACAAGAAATATACCGGTTTATTCTATCCAACAGTGCCACAATCCTGCAGAAAAACCTAATAACAAAAGGAAGATCACTTTCCATCGATGTTTTACAATTCACTTACAAACATTAATTTCACAATTTACTAGATTAGAGAAATAGGACGGTGTTGTCGCTAGAATAAACGGGTAATTTTCAAAAACTGAAGGGATGTTTAGTCTCAAGAAAAAATATTATATTAATTTAATTTATTTCGTTTTTAGGGTTCCGTATCTCAAAGAGAAAAAACGGAACCCTTATAGGATCGCTTTGTTGTCCGTCTATCTGTACGTCTGTCAAGACCTTTTTCTCTAAAACGCGTAAAGGAATTAAGCTGAAATTTGTGAAATACGGAGATAAGTTACGTCTTGAGGCCTTGAAAAAATCACACTTCTAAGTTAACGCAATAAAAAGTTATAATCATTTATGCACAAATTTTGTATGAAAACGCACTTTTTCGAAAATTTATAGGGTACTTCCCGTTGAGCTAGAATTATGAAATTTGGCAAGAAGTAAGATCTTACAGTATAAATATGTATACTGTAAGGTCTTACTTCTATCTTGCCAAGAATGTTGAATTATATTATAATTATTAAATATCGAAAAACATTCAGTCCCGCGGTCACTTGGAGGCGAAGGCTAAATTGGCCTCCAAAAAGCTGGGTGTTCTCAACAGGGCGAAGCAGTACTTCATTCCAGCGCATGTGCTACAACTATACTATATGAAAAAAGAAGATCAAAAGCATCTGTTTATTCCCAATTTTCATTCTATAGAGTATAGAAGAATACAATCACTGCATTTTTTTTTTGTACACCTAAATCTGTGTATTTTGTCTTGTTATCTGCTTAGTACCTGGTTGACCGAGCTTCGCTCGGATAAAAAGTAAAATACGAGGAATTCCGCCATCTATTGAGGAGTAAAAAAACCATAATTATATATAATATAATATAGATGGCGCTGATATTATATATTAGTTTCTTAAAACGCGGTTTTTAAAATGTCTATATCTTGAGAACCGAGCTTTTCTCGAACCTGGGAGCTTATTATTATTACACATATATATATAAATATACAAGAATTGCTCGTTTAAAGATATTAGATAATATGCCCGTTAAAACTGTTGCATCCTCGTGTAGCCTCCAGAGGTACGCGAACCACTATTTGGGAACTACTGGTATTCTTTAATGAAAATTATTTACACAATATAAAAAAGTTTACATCTTAACAAGCCTTATGGTGCTATGTACAATAAAAATTCATCGAGCTACCTGCTTGTTTTATTTTCACCTTGGAGTACTACAATAGATTTTAGTCCCATCTCTTTAAGGACATTGTAAGGATATAGAAACCTTTGTATACATATAAGACAGTTATCACAACAACAAAACTTGTAGATAGACATCTACAGAGAATAGACCTACCATTTACATCATATCATCATATTATACAATCATTCAAGCGGAAATTTGGATATTTAATAGTATATAATTCAATAGGTTATATTATACTTGCTGCAATATATAAAAAAGTAATTTACAAAATATAGCAGTGAAAAGAAACAATCGTTTCTTTCATACACAGTTGATACATTTGTTATAAAAAGTTCTAAAATTAGTTGAATCATATAATTAGTAAAAATAGTTAAAAATTCGTAACAAAAAAAATTACTACAAAAAGGTTTTCAAGATCATTATCATTATTAATTCCATTCATCCATATCATCAGCATCATCGACTTTGATATTATCTGTATTGATGTTACATTTGTGTCTTCAATGGAAAAAAAATAAAGTATAAATTGTTATCCTTATCAGTTTCCAAGTATCTTAAATTTAAATGTACAAACAAATAATGTTTTGTTTAATAACAAAAAATGTAAATTATATTTAAGAAAGTAATATGTTTAATTTTGAGAAATTTGACGATAAATAAAAAAATAAGGATTACATTATTATGGCATTTAGTCGTAGTGTGCTTTTTTAAATTTACTACATTATTTATCAAAATACATCAACTTTTTGAGCAATCATATCTATTATGCATTTGATTATTCCTTAAAATCATTGACAATACAATAATAGTTTGTGATTCAAGATTATATTGCAAGAGAGAACTGAACCCAACTGGGCCACAACAAACCTTTCAAATACACCATTGTAAGGTAACATTAGAATAAAGCTTGATTCTTATTTTAACTTTATTATAGTACAGGTTACGAGCAGTCGAGAGCCTGTTAATAACGACCGACGCCCATAAACATCAAACATTGTCCTCCTTCCACCTCCATAGGCCACCAGAAACTAACACATTGCAAGAAACGCATAACACAGCTACCACTTTACGACAGTATCGTGTGAACGAGAGGTATTTCTGCGCTTGTGCCGGGCCAGTCTGGTGACATGACCTCTTATAATGATACGCATTACTGTTAGTGATAACGTAGAACCTTAATACTTACCATTAAATTACCTTAAATGGTCACCAACGCAAATAAAAATTACCCAAACACCACACACATTAGTAGTCTTACAAAACATTAATATTTACAATAAAAGTAGCTAACACAAGAGATGACCAAAATCCAACGCACAACAATTCAGCCTTTACATTAGTCTTCAAATACGAGCAAAACTTTTACATACATAATGATAGGTTCGAATCCATCACTGCCTACCATCAAAATAACGGCTCTAGTATCATACAATGACCAATCTAACCAGGAGTATAATCTGTATCACGTTCATCGTCGGAGTCATGGTGTATCCGTATTTTATGTTGTTTCAGATCATAGCGTCTTAACGTTTGGTACTTGCACTGATCACATTTATAACATTTTTTGATACAACACTGTTTAATATGTTTTAAATATTTATTTCTTACACTTGTTGTATATCCACACTTCTGACACTTGTTGGTCTCTGAGTTATGTGATTTCAAATGGTATATAAGACTCATGTGGTGCTTCGCTTTATATTCACACTGATGACACTGATAGCGCCTCTCAAACTTATGTTTCCGTTTGTGACGTATAAATTGACTTTTGCTCGCCGTTGTAAAATTACATATCGAGCAGACCTCAAATATGGTTGAGTGTGTGTTTTTGTGCCTTTTGAACTCAACAGAATTCGTTGTAGTGTAATGACATTCCATGCAATAATACTCATACCCTCCCCACATCACCTGCTGTAGCCCAAAATCTGGATTTGATTTTTTCAATATTGATTTTAAATTGTTTTTCGGTTTGACTAACTTGACTAATGGGACGTCATCTTCATCTGTCTCATCCGATACCTCCACTGTATCAATCTTTGGCTCCTCGATTATAACTTCATCATCATCACTGGATGTCAACAAGCTAATTGGGTCTTCTTTCCTGATAACAATAAAGAACATAATGTCACATGAACTTAAATGTATATATTGTATAAAAATATAAGAGGTAGACTAGAAAAAAAATACATTATAGAGAATTTAGTAATACAATGATAAAAATCTAGGGTTATTGCATTTTCCACTTAAAATTTTAATTAGTGATGCTGAGACCACTATACCTTAAATAGGCGATGACCTCAAGTACAAGAAAATCTACATCTTATTACTTTTCGTTATAAAATAAAATATTTAGACAAATCAGTAAAACTTTCGGATTCGGGGCATTACTGTAACTTCTTTTAAGATAGGTTTCTTTGGATCTATGGGGATGTATCACCACCAATTTCATTACTGCAGACTTTACTTACAAATTCCTAATTAACACATTTTGGACCAGCTCATTAAAACATAAACCGGAAATTTTGACCTGCTGAATGATGCCACTACTCTAATAATAGTGTTATGGAATAATGCAATTTAAAATGTTATGTAAACCATTATTGTCATAAGTATCACATAAATTACCTCCACTATGTATCAAAAATTGTTTAAATAAATAATACAAATAATAAACATGTTAAAACATACTTCTCCCCGAGATCTATCACATCAGAGTCCTTAGAGTTATCGTCTTCCTCAAAGGTGGGGAACATTAAATTGGGGTCTACTTCCACCTGCACATTCTCTAACACCATGAGGCAGTCCTGACCGTCCGTTTGACCCGATTGACCTGTAATGTATAATGTACATAACAGACGCTAATAGATTATAATTTAGTAAGGGGTAGTGCCATGTGCACGGGGAGGTCCCTTAAACGATACAGCTGTAAAGTCACAGCTAGGTTGTCGCGTTTCGTGCGGCGTTTAAGTAGCCGTCTCATGTAGAGAAGATTAAGAACGAGGGCAATGCATCTCTATAACCTCTATGCTGATGTCTATGGGAGACGATGATCATGAAAATGGCTTCGATTGTTCTTTTGCCCTCTTATAATTAGGAGTGAGCGTCGCGTCGACGAACCTTATCCATAGACCGTTTGTTGGTCCGCGACGTCGCAACCGCTTTTTAGTCTCAGTCAAAGCAGTTAACGTCCACAACTGGTTGCGGGATTCAAATTAATAATGATCCGTATCAATAAACAATAAGGGTTGAAAATGCATCGTTGCAACTACTTTATGTTGTCGTTTCTTTCGCACGCAACTAAATTTCAAACCTTCTGAATAGGCGCATAAGGCCGAATATGCAATGTCGCAACTGCTTTGTAAGGCTTCGAGAAAATAACTGGATTTTAGTCCGCGACGCCGCAACGTCGACGTCCCCAGTCAATGAAGTCTTCGTTTCGTTTCGTTCGTTCTACAAGTAGCTCCGGTTGCGGCCGTTGCGGGCATTCAAATTAATTTTGATCCGTATTTTTAAACAAATAGGGTTGAAATTGCATCGTTGGAACTAGTTTATGTTTTCGTTTCGCTCGCCTAAAAAATACCTCAAACCTTTTGCTTAGACTAATAAGGCCGAAAATGCAATGTCGCAACTACTTTCAACTTCAGTATCAAATCAATCAGTTCGTTCCGTCGACGTCGATCGACTTGAACTAAAATCGATCGAAAACGTTAAGTAACCGCGTTTCGCAACCATTTCACTCGATTTCGAGACGAACGTTGGCGACATGTTTACGTTTCTTTCATTCGACCATCCCCGTCGTTCGGCATCCGTCTAGTGGAAGCAGTTGCGACGTGGACCGTTTCGTCAACTGGTTTTCGTTCAAGAAAAAACGGTTGCGTCTCGTCGACAAGAAATTCGTCGACGACCCACACCTACTTATAATATTAAAAAAACACAAAAACTAATCTACAAAGCGCAAGTCCGACCGCACATGGAGTACTGCTCTCACCTTTGGGCCGGAGCCCCGCAATATCAGCTCGTTCCATTAGACCGTATACAACGAAGAGCGACTCGAATCATCGATAACCAGTATCTCACCCGCCAGCTTGATACTCTTGCCTTGCGTAGAGATGTCAGCTCGCTGTGCATCTTCTATCGTATTTATCACGGGGAGTGTTCCGAGGAATTGTTCGGATTATTACCTGCAGCTGAATTCCATTATAGGACTTCGCGCCGAAATTCCAAATTCCACCGTTACCACCTAGATCCCCCGAAGTCTACTACTGTGCGCTATAAGCGCAATTTTATCCCACGCACCATTTCAATATGGAATCAGCTGCCCCCCCTCGGTATTTCCGGACCGATACGACCTTGGGATCTTCAAGAAAAGAGCTTATTCTTTCCTCAAAGGTCGGCAACGCATCTGTTAGACCTCTGGTGTTACGGATGTCTGTGGGCGTTGGTGTTCACTTTACATCAGGTGACCTAACTGCTCGTTTGCCTCCTATGCTATAAAAAAAAACATAACCCCGGGTTTTACGAATGTTTTTTGTCGTTGGTAGTCACTTGCCCTGTATTTTGAATTTGATAGCTTTTTACACAATGAAAAAATAAGGTATTAGCAATTTGTGTTGCCAAGCTACATTGCAGCCAAATTCACGACAGGGGGTAGGGAATAAGTGACAGCTTACGACAAGTTTCCGGTGACCCATAAAGGGTGAAGGAGATAGGAGCTAAACGCATCTGTATACAGTCTCAGTCTCTACAACTCTAAGTGGAGGTTTGTGGTAGTAGGTAGTCATTAAAAGGTTCCGATTGT
>LUGF01038700.1:9442-20755 GCA_001625245.1 Calycopis cecrops | reverse complement strand
ATTGGTATAGTGGCCAGTACGAAAATATGAAAATATTTTCCGTTATTTGACCTTTTTTTCGCGTTCCCCTAAATATGTCCATGAGTGTATTACCAATACCTTCGTGCGGCTATCTAGTTTTGAAAATGAGTGAGTGGCTAAAAACGGGGTCGTTACGCAGAAAATGTCCAAGTAATTCAACGTTACCTCCTAGTTCGCAACCTGTACAAAGTACATTAACTCAAATTGCGTCTACTTCTGCTGAAAGTTTAATTTCAAACGAGATTTCTGCGAAATCGAGAGAACAAGAAAAAACATATCATCGGCAAAAAAAAGAAAATATGACGAAGACTATCTGAAAATTGGATTTACGTGCAAAGAAGAATCTTAGTACCCCGAGTCACAGTGTGTAATATGTTCAGAAGTTCTCTCAAATAACTCCATGAAGCCATCATTGCTGCGAAGACATTTGGAAACAAAACATCCGCAGTACGTAAACAAACCTATGGATTTTTTTGTTCGAAAAAAGAAAGAGTTGGCTTCTTCGAAAAAGACTATGAAAACCGTCTTAGCTACTAACTCTGAATATTTACGTGCGTCTTTTCTTGTGGCATATAAAATCGCGAAGACCGGCAAGTCATACAATATTGCTCAGGAATTGATTTTACCAGCTGCTAAAGACATGGTCAGTTATGTATTGAGAGACGCATCTCCGAAATTGCCGGATAAGATACCACTTTCAAATGATACAATTGCACGTCGCATTCACGATATCGCACACGATGTTGAAATTTAACTCGTACAACGATTACAAGATAATTATTAAGCGATTCAAGTTGATGAATCAACAGATATTAGTGGATTACCGAATTTACTTGGGTTTGTTCGATATGTGTATAAAAATATATGTGAAGAAGATTTTTATTTTGTAATACCTTGGAGTCTACGACAAATGGAGTAGATATTTTTAACATAGTTAATGATTTTATTGAAACACATGGCATAGATTGGACAAAATGCGTTGGTATCAGCACTGACGGTGCAAAGGCCATGACAGGAAGGATATTTGGACTAATGTCCAGGATAAAAAATCTCGCTCCTGAGGTCAAAAGTATGCATTGTGCATTGCACAGAGAAGCATTGGCGAGCAAGAAAATGCCTGAAGATTTAAAAACAGCACTGTCAGAGGTCGTAAAATTAGTAAATTACATAAAAGCGCGTCCGCTAAATTCAAGACTTTTCGCATTATTATGCCGAGACATGGGTAGTGAACATGTTTCATTACTGCTACACTGTGAAGTACGTTGGTTGTCAAAAGGCAGGATATTAGCTCGTTTTGTTGAACTTCGTCACGAAATCTATATATTTTTGAAAGACAGTGATATCAACCTTAAATTTCCGATTTTAAGATGAAACCTGGCTTAAAAGAGTAACCTATTTAGCTGACATTTTTTCGTGTCTTAATGAAACGAATGCTTCGATGCAAGGTTCCGCGTGCAGTGTATTCACTGTGCAGGACAAAATAAACGCACTTATAAAAAAATTTAATTTTGGAAGACTTGCTTGAGGTCAAATATATTTGAATGTTTTCCTCTTTTGTACGAATTTATCAGTGAATCCGTGAATTCCGAAATAAAGGCTGAAATTATTCTTCATCTTTCTCAGCTCTACGACAAACTGAAAAGGTATTTTCTGGATATTGATAATGCTACAGATAGCTGGAATTAGTTAAGTTAAGTTAAGTTTGGGCTTTAATTAGTTAGCTAAGTTTATTAAGGGGGTTCGCTGTCACCTGGAAACTTTAACAGGGGTACGTGGAGCCGAAAGTTTGAGAAACCCTGACCTATAGGAATAGCGTTCTATTGAAAATTAACTAATCAAGACACTTTAGAAAAGAGCTTTGCATTCTTATTGGTCGGTTCGGAATATCACAATGACGTTATGTGGCTGCAAGAAACAGTAACCCGAGTCCATTTCGACGTTGTTACCTTTCACGACGAGACGCGGCGTGCGCGCCATTTTTTTTTGTAGGGAAGTGTCCGATATTGCGATTTCTTATTAACTTTTATGTCATGTTTTATTAAAATATACTGTAATTACATTTTTTTATATCAAAATCAAAGAAGTAATAGGACAGTTTCTTTATAGTTATTTAAATAAGAAGGTGGCTGACTACTGGGTGTGCGTTTTTTGCACATTATCCAGTGTTCGGCCACCCCAGGCTGAGTACTGGATTTTATGCTTTTTTTTAAATAGGAGTCATATTGGTATCATTTTAAAGTTGGAAATTCACCCTTTAATTTAGTATAGCCATGTTATACATAATTTTATCAAAAAAACAGTAGTCGGCCGCTTAACTAGATACGTTCGTACCACGGCTGAGTACTAGTGAGGATGGACCCAGTGTTCAGCCGTCAGTAACTTACGCTGCTAATTTATTAATTTATTTAATTAGCACCTTCCTACCCAGCAATTTCTTAGTTTATATCCGACTGCATCAGAAGGTAGATGTATGTATGTAAGTATGTATGTATGTGTGTATGTATATGCCTATGGGAGTAAACTAAGTACCTACGTCATTGAATAGGGGCCTGGTTTCAAGTTGCGATTTAGTTAAATAAAATTTGCTTGTTTGTTACTTTATAGTTTTTACAGCAGTTGGGTGTACCTTTTTTATTAGGCAGTGGTTATTTGTTCCATATGTCTCTTTCGAGGCCTATATTACAATACCATGAAGACAAACGAACCCAAGCTTTAGACGCTATAAGAAATGGCATGACAATGAGAAGCTAGTCGAAACTATGGGGTTCCATGGGGCAGAATTCAAGATAGATTTCATCTTCGAGTTCCTGAAGGTCCTAGAAAAATGGGTCCCGACTCCGTCCTCAACAAACTAGAAGAAGCGGAAATTGCAACGTGGCTAAAAGACATCGCAACTTGTGGTTTCGGAAAGAAACCTGACAATTTATTTAATACCGTCCAGGACATGATGATTGAAGATCACCAATCCGTTCGTAAATGGAAGACCAGGCAAGAAGTGGCTGAATTTAATGATATAGAGTATATATAGAGTACCTAACCAAGGTCTTATTATTTAATTAAATTGATTAAATTCCTAGATAATTAAGCTTATAACGATTGATCTCAAAAGCGGCTGACTACTGATAGCAATATGGCCGAGTACTGGGTTGTGACGGCTGAGTACTGGGGAAATGTGCCTTCCTTCGATAAATACATTATTTGTTATACTTATTTAAAAAAAAATATGATACTGTTAATTTCTTAACAAAATTTAATAAATGATTAAATGAATGAGTACAAAAGGTATTTGATTACTATTTTTAATAATTTTCTATACATATTTAAACTTCCGCTTCCCACTAAAAGGCTGACTACTGGTGCCCGTACCCTACCTATTTTAGTTGATACTTGACGTTTTGCATTTCTAGGTACAAAAGTAGGGGATAGCTTTAGAAAATGGTACGAAACTGCGTTCGCTGTACCACGCGGCAGTCTTGGGATGAATTTGCAATGAAAAACGCTGTTGAGGCTGTTATTAATAAAGAAATGGGCTACAAAAAAGCGTCCAAGAATTTTAATGTGCCTACTAGTACTCTTAGAGATAGAGTAAAAAAAGTAAAGGATGGGTTGAAGGATATTGAAAACAGCGGAAAGCGTCTTAGAAACTTTAAAACTATTTTTATTAAAGATCAAGAAAAAGAAATGGTGGATCACATTCTTCAGCTGAAAAGCCGCCTGTTTCCTATCACAGTGAAGGATTTGCGGGAGATTGCTTTTAATTTAGCAGAAAAAATAATATAAAACTTGATTTTGATAAAGAAGCTGGGATGGCTGGGTACACATGGGTTGAAAAATTTTTGAAAAGGAATCCAATCATCACTCTCCGTAAACCAGATGGAACTTCAGGAGCCCGGGCCATGGGTTTCAATACCGAGTACCTGTCGGTAAATTTTTTGGTTTACTTACTGAGACAATGGACCAATATAAATTATCTCCTGATCAAATTTACAACGTAGATGAAACCGGAATTTCAACCGTACCAAAGAAAGTTTCAAAAGTCCTAGCCAGAAAAGGAAAAGCGCAGGTTGGCTCTCTAACAGCGGCTGAACGTGGTAAGACAGTCACGATAGAAATTTGTATGGGTGCATCAGGTCATTTTATCCTACCTCTATTTGTTTTCCCAAGGGTCAGAGCACCTAAAAACATCCCCATATTGGATAGGGCTCCGCCAGGTTCAGTTGCAACTTATCATCAAAGTGTCTGGATGCAAACTGACATATTTTTGACGTGGTTTGATCACTTTCTGTCTCACACAAAACCAACAAAAGAAAAGCCGATACTATTATTATTAGATGGCCACTCTACGCATACCAAAAATTTGTGTTTCATCAACAAGGCTCGAGAAAACCACGTCATTGTGATTTGTTTTCCACCTCACTGTTCCCACAATACCCTGCCACTAGACGTTGGCTTTGTGTCACCACTCAGTCATTATCATTCAACATAAGTAAAGAAATGGATGCATAACAATTATCCGAAGGTGGTAACGGAACTTCAGATCCCAGAATTGTTTGGAATGGTTTACATGCAAGCGGCAGTAATGTTGACGGTTGTTAACAGTTTCAGAAAGGCAGGCATATATCCTTTGAATCCTGACGTTTTTGAAGATTGAAGATTTGAACCCGCAGAAACCACAAACAGGCCAGATGCCCCGGACCTGCAAGATACATTAGTAAATTCTGTTGTCACTGGAACTTCTAGACTTCCCCAGGTTGAAGATAGTCATGACAGTGATTCCCAGGAAACAAATGCACCAGATTCGCTCCTGCTACTTTCAGATTTGGAATATTTAAGAAATTCACCTGGTGATATAACATGCGCATCTTCTTCACATCTAGTCCACCACGCAGAACTAAGTTCATCCGAGCATAATATTAAAACATCACCAGCACCCCTTCAGTTCATTGTAGCAGCTCAAATTCAAACCAAACCAGTTCTAAAATCAACCAATTATGCAAAGTCCTCCAACGAAGCAAATCTATCTTTCAACCAAGCACATTTATCACGACGATCAACATCCATATTGGTCCATGATGAACCAGTTTCACAATCAACCATTCAAGCACACTCTTCCAAGCAAGCACGTCCATCCCCATCATCACCACCCATAGTTCAGTCAGTTGTTCATCATGAATCGATTCAACAATCACCTAATCAAGCACAGGGTTCTAACCAAGGAAATCCACTTCCATACCAGCACAAATACCGCAACCATTAACATCCACATTGGTTGATCATGAACTGGAACCACAATCATTCATTCAAGCTTTCAAACAAGCACATCTATCCCCTCCATCATCACCCATAATATGCCCAGTTATTCATCATGAACCGTCTCTACAATCACCTAATCAAGCACAGTCTTCTAAGCAAGTACATTCATTCCATTCCTCATCATCTACCTTTAAATTCACATCTCCCAGAGACCTCATTAAATTGTCTGACAGAGGAAGACCAGTAACGTCTCGTCAAACAATGGGAAAAGGAAAGACTGCCATTTTAACAAGTTCTCCGTAAAAATCAGAACTAGAAGCCGCAATCGCATACAAAAAATGTAAAACACAGAATACCCCAGGGGTTACAAAACGCTACTAAGGTTCGGGGTGTCTTCAGCTTCCGTACGTCCGGCGTCGTCACCTGTCAGGAGCCAAAGCCGGTTTCCGCGTTGGGCGCTCACAAAGCTCGACCGGGAACTGGCAGAAGAGGCCGCCAATGTCGGCCGTTGGAGCCTCCCGCCGCTGTCGTAAATAGGGGTGGACGAGGCGGCTGGTGCGCTCTGCACCGCATTCACTGCGCGCCGCTGTCGGAAATAGGGGTGGACGAGGCGGCTGGTGCGCTCTGCACCGCATTCACTGCGGTGTGCAGAGCGGCCATGCCGCCCGCGAAGAGTCCTCCCCACCAGCGGCGGGCGCTCTACTGGTGGTCGGCAGAGCTCGGCGACCTCAGGGCCGCTTGCTACCGGGCAAGGAGACAATATACCCGGAGCAGGCGGAGAAGGCCCCAGGACGTCGACAGGAACAACAAGCTGCACAGGGTCTATTTGGAACAGGCACAGGCCCTGCGGCAAGTCATGTGCCGAGCCAAAGAGGAGGTCAAGCTGGAGCTACTGAGGGGTCTGGACAGTGACCCCTGGGGCCGATCGTACAAATGGGCGCGGAACAAGCTCCGCGCCCAGTCGGCTCCCATCGAAGATGTGCTCCAGCCGGCCCAACTGGGAAGGATCGTCGGGGAACTTTTCCCCGACACACCCGTGGGCTTCACGCCCCAGGATGGCTCGGCAGACGCCGGACGAGGAGGAGGAGGGTGTTCCGCCACCCGTCACGGAATCTGAAATGGAGGCGGTTCTGACCCGCCTTCGGAGTAAGAAGAGGGCACCGGGCACGGACGGGGTGCACGGGAGAGTACTCGCAATCTCTCTCGAGCATCTCGGAGACAGCCTTCGGGAACTCTTTGACCGCTGCCTGCTGTCCGGTCAGTTCCCGAAGGCATGGAGGGAGGGTCGCCTCTGCCTGCTCCCACAGGCGGGACGGACCCTGGGCTCGGCATCGTCGGCGATCCCCCTGGGAACTCGTGGCCGAGGTTCTGGCTGAGATGTACTCCTACGTCTCGGGTAGGAGGGCTCTCGGAGAGAACCCCATGCTAGACGGGATCCAGGGCATTCGCCGGATAGCGCAGGAGGCATTAATGCGGAGGTGGGGGAGGACCTGGCGAGGCAGCCGTATGGCACAGGCGTAACGGCTGCTTTGCGCCCTGTCCTTGAACGGTGGATGCGCAGGCGGCGCAGACCCCTCACCTTCCGTCTGACGTAGGTGATCACCAGGCATTGATGCTTCGGTGATTACTTGTGTCGGACGGCCCACAAAGAGCCGAAGACTGTATGTCACGATTGTGGCGCGGCGGTGGACTCCGCCCAGCACACCCTCGCAGTGTGCCCGAGATGGGAGGCACTGCGTCACGATCTGACGTCGGTCATCGGAGGGGACTTGTCTCTGTCGAGCATCATCACCGCGATGCTCGACAATGACGAGTCCTATGAGGCGTTGGCTTCCTTCTGCGAGACAGTAATGTCCCAGAAGGAGGCCGATGGGCGGGTTAGAGAGGAGGAGGCCACTGAGGCCTCCGCCCGCAGGCGGCGGACGGGGGAGCGAAGAAGGCGCTATCTGATGCGCCTCCAGTAGTTCCTTCGCATTCGTGTCGGGCCGGGATGGGAACCCGGTCCGCTCAGGCTTGACGCCGTCGGGACTGGTCCAATAGTGGCCGGGCAGTCCCTTAAGAGAAAGGAGAAGTCTAGCCTCTTGCCAAGGCTAGCCTGTCGCTGGGGGGGTCCTGTAGCCTGCAGATCCGGGACCGCTCCATTCAAAAGCGGCTGAAGGCACTCGCAGGGGGTTTAGTCGGTAGGAGCACTCAAACGGGTCAAAACAAAACGGTCGGGCTTGGCCGACACTGTACCAGAAGCCACCCAGGCGCCTGGTAGCGTGCGCAAAGGCATTACCCTGTGTCAACAAAAAAAGAAAAAGGGGTTACAAAAGACAAATGTAAAGCCAAGAAGACCCCAGAAGTTACAAAAGGCAAAAGTAAAGGCAACAAGACACCCGTAACAAAAAATGGATTTAAAGGAAAGAAAACACCTGAAATCTTTACAAATAGAGAATTAAAACGGAAGAAAACACAAGCAGTAAAAAAATCTATCAAGAAAGCTAAACGCAATAGTTGAAGATGAAAACGAAGACAGTGAATGTATATTTTGTCAAGAGATATTTTCTAAATCTAAGTCAACGGATGGTTGGATTAAATGTACATTATGTGCTGGTTGGGCTCATGACGCCTGTGCAGGGATGGATGAAGAAGACGATGGAGAATATGTCTGTGATTTTATTTTTTAAGTTTTGAGGCTATATCCACTTTTTATGATGTTTTCGTGGGTAAAAACTAATTAAATATGTAAGACTTATAGTATTGTTACTTAATAAAAGCGTGAAAATTAGTAAATTGTTTTATTTTCTCTATATTTTAATCGACTGACTGTTATTGGGGCGGTTTTGCCCCCACCTCCCCTATTCATAATGATTATATTAACTGTAATTGTTGCGCTATAGAAAGAGTTAACTGTGTTAACCTATCTCGGTGTTAAAATAGATTCAAATTTTTCATGGTCTTGCCACATAGATTATATTTGCAATAAGCTCAGGCTACTTTTAGGTAAATTCTATCACTTAAGTTTTAAAGTTCCATATTCTACCTTAAAATGTTTGTATTTTGCTCTTGTGGATTCTACTCTGAGTTATGCCCTAGACAGCTATGGCCTTACATTTAAAACGAATTTAGAAAGCTTGAAGCAATACAGTTAAAATTTCTTAATTTTTTTTTTTTTAATGATATAGGAGGGCAAACGAGCAGCCGGAGCCATTTTCATGATTACCGACGCCCACAAACATCCGCATAGAGGCTATACAGATGCGCTGCCTTCCTTTCTCCTCCCACCTCCATGGCCAACCGGCTACTTACACACCGCACGAAACGCGACAGCACAGCTGTCACTTTACGACAGAGTCGTGTAAGCGAGAGGTACGTCCCCGGTCGTGCCGGCCCTAGTTGCCTATTTCTAGTTAAAAAAAAACCAAAGCTAAGTGTAAAGGTAATTATCATAAATTATTTAAAATTTGTAAAATACTTCCCAATAGTCTCAAACATAATTACCTATTAATTTCAAATAATTATGGCAGGGGCATAACTTAGAATTAGTTAACCATATCCATGTCACCCGCATGGTGTCCTCGGCCAAATTTGAAGTACCTAAGGTTAAAAATTACTATGGTGATAGGACTCTTAAAAAACGTTTACCATATCTTCTAAATAATTTGCCTGAAGATATACGAGTAGAGCCAAATTTAAAAAAAATTAAAATGAAATTTTTAAAATATTACTCTAATACTATTATTGAAAGTAAACTTATAATATAAGTGTGTGGACATGACGTCACACTACATTACGATGTGTCTGTAAGAATTTAAACATATCTAAGAAATTAAATATATTTAAGATTATATACCTACTTATAGTATATTACAGTAATAATCAAGGGACTTGATTCCGCAGACAAGCTGTGCAAACAGTTTTGCGGGACACAACATAAACCAAATTGTAAACAGAATGTTTTTGATAATAATATTGGAAGTAGTTTTCGAAAGAAACACCAGACAACTTCTCTTGATAGTTTATTACTTTTAAATATAATGTAAATATAATCTATAGCTTCATTATAACTAATTCTCTGTATCGTCCGAACACTTCAATGGTTAATAAGGGAATAAATCAGACGACAAGATTGTTCAATATCTTGTTGTTGCTTGTTCCGATGCCCCTCACCGGTCCATTATTCAAATCACAAACTATACTCATGACTCTTTCCGACTGATTGTTAAACAACTTTAAGAAATATTTATATTAATTAGATATATTAACAGAACTACACAGAAACTAAAGGATTTAATACTCATTTATACTTGTGTATAAATGAATATTAAAGTAGAAATAATTTATTAAATAATAAATAGGCTGATATAAAGAAGCTAACATAACAAAAACTAAAGTATTTTAACATTCATTTACACTTGCGTATGAATGAATGTTAAAATAATACATTATATATAAGCTTAAATATTAAATTAGAAATAATTTACTTAATAATAAATAGGCCTAAGTATTGCACCTTACAAATCCGAGGCGCTGTGGTTTCACAAGCTTCCGAGGACCAGGGAACCACCCAATTTTCAAATTCATGTGGGCGACGCCCAAATACAGGTGGGCCGTTATCTAAAATATCTTGGGCTCATTTTGGATGCTCACTGGGGCTTCGAAGAGGACATGACACGCCTCGTTCCCCGGATGGAGAAGGTAGTGGGAGCTCTCCATAGACTGCTTCCTAATCTCGGGGGTCCGAAGGAAGAAGTTCGCCGCCTCTATGCGGGCATGGTGCGGTCTATAGCACTTTATGGGGCACCCATCTGGTCTCATAGGCCGTGTGGTGTGCGGCGCTGCAGAGCTAAGCTTTATAGCTTACAGCGGAGATTAGCCATCCGAATCAGTCGCGGATATCGCACGATATCTTTTGAGGCGGCGACTCCCTTAGCACGTTTCCCGCCTTTAGATATTCTGGCGGATATGGACACCAGAGTCTATAACAGAATCCATGCTCTCCGCCAGGGAAATAAAAGCGAACCTCCAAGTACTATTAAACGACAGGAGCGAAGCAGAGCTTACAGTACTTGGCGAACCCGCCTGTCAGGGGAGCGATATGCGCACAAACGCGTAGTAGAGGCAATCCTGCCGGTCTTCGAAGGCTGGATGGAAAATAAGCGAGGCGTGACGTACCGACTAACACAAATATTAACGGGTCATGGGTGTTTCGCCGAGTACTTTTACAAAATCGGACGTGAGACGACGGCTACATGTTATCACTGTGGATGTGGTCAAGACTCTGCCCAGCACACCCTCACAGCATGCACAGCGTGGAGTGCAGAAAGGCAAATCTTAGTAGAAGAAGTGGGTCAAGACCTCTCCTTACCAGCAGTTATGTCCGCAACATCCAGTAAGGACTCAGCGTGACGTGCTCTTGTCTTGTTTTGCGAGACTGTCATGCTCCAAAAGGAGACAGCAGAACGGATCCGAGAAAGGGTTGACCCGAGTCGACGTCTTCAAAGACGAAACAGAGGCTCCCTAAGGCAAGCCGGTGCCTCAGTCGCAATGCACGGCCCTAATATCTAGGGCATTTCTCTTCTTTTATTGATCGGAGCCATGTAGATAGGAGGAGTCTACTTGGCTATAAACCGATCACGAGAGGCGCCAACACCATAGAGAAGAGCATCGCCAGATGCAAGTGGCAAGGATAGGGACAGCGGATGTTGTTCTTTACGAGTTCCCGTTGTCCCTTGATGATGCCGGAATGTTCACCGCAGGGGTTTTAGTGGGTAAAAATCCCACATAACCTGGCCTGCAAATACTCCTCCTTGCAGACCAGGTATCTTTTAGAAGATTTCCCCTGCGAAAAAAAAATTAAAAAAAAAGGCTGAATGCAATAGGATTCTATTGCAGTAATACCACGCCTAAAAGAAAAAAACGAAATACATGCGTCTTATAATTGACAGAGCGTACTTGTTGACAGTCAACGGTTCAGGTGGTTTTTCTAACAATAAAAAGAGGTTATAACATATTTGTGTTTTTTTTTTTTTTTTTTTTTAATGGTATAGGGGGGCA
>LUGF01038697.1:216110-236510 GCA_001625245.1 Calycopis cecrops | reverse complement strand
TAGTGTTACAAGGACCCACATCCGCTATGTGAAACATATGACTTTTATATGACTATTATATGACTCTTAGAATCGCGATATCTCAGGAATGGTAACTGTTAGGAAAAAAATCATTGAAACCATTTTTGTAGACAATTTTAAGATCTACAACTTTAGTTTAAAGTTTTTTTTGATAAAACTTACCATTTTCAAGCAAAATCCAAAAAACCTCAAATTTTGACCTTTGACGTCGAATAACTTTTTAAGCACACATAGGATCGATGGGGACTTTTAAAACTTGATTTGTAATGGCAAACTATAGGTCTCCACCAAAATTTGGCTTTCCGGGAATTATTGTTATTTCAAATGTCTAAATTGACCGGACTATTACTAGAATCGTCGACGACTATCTTCCTAGCAAGTTTGATACCTAGCTCTTGACCTTTACGACTAAGGGATCTTCAACATAAGAGGTTATTCTCATCTTGAAGGTCGGAAACTCTCTCAGAATCTTGAAGTTATTCGAAAACCCCTAACCTTTCAGTCACTCGATTATTGGTTTGGGCCCTACGTTATAAAAAGAACTAAACCCCACAATTATACACAACACATTCCTCATTATAGAATCAGTCACACAACATTGCCCTTCGTATGTGATTGTAATTGCAGACCGTTTGAAATAACAATGGCTAACACTAATTCCAAAGAATACTATTGTCTTGAAAATAAAACCTAGCTACATTTTTTCCTTAGACAAAATGCGTAGCGCAGACCTTGAAAAAGTTCACCATCCATCGTTTGTTCACATTGTTTATAATAAGTTATAAATAAACTATCTCGGAAACGACTATACCTTATGGTGTGCGTTAGTTTCACGTCAATGGCTTATAATGTAGCGGTACATTACCACTAAACAGTTAAGATTATTTATTTATATATTACCAACAGCGCATATATTATAACAATTTTAAATTCTACATTGTTCATCAGATTCTGATGCATGTACCAATAACTGGAATATTAATATATAGTTGAGTAGTAAAGCGGTAAAGTCGGGCAAAAACGGGTTGTCCATTTATTGGTAAAGTTGACGTTAAAAGACTGAATTGCAGTTGATCTTCCAAGTACAACTTAGTACCTAGTATTGGTACGAGTTATACTCTCCTCTCTTTCTGTCGTGAATATACTGCTATACCTTTGCGTGTATATAATCAAAGCTGCTATACTATCATACATTCCGTGCTTTCTTGTGACTTGGTAAAAGATATTTCCTCGAAGTCGAAAGATGTTACCCATGGATCAAAGAGGGACTATGGGTAACATCGATCACACACTATAGACGATGATGAGTTGAGACTTTTAATTTTTCAGAAGGCTCATATCTCATAGGCTCATATACCGGGTGTTCCAGACCACCCGTCCAGGCTGATTATTTCGAAAAGTAATTTTTTTTTTATCGGAGATTATTTTTGTTTTTGTTTTGCTTTTGAACTAATTCTGTTTTGTTTTTGTTTTTATTCATGGTTCTAGTTTTGTTTTTGTTTTTATTTTTGTTTTTGACTTTGATTTTTGTCAAAATCAAAGAAAATCGTTTTTTGTCGATTGCAGCGCCATCTATGGCGAATCAAAAAAAATGTTCCAGACAAAATGTTTGTCTTTTTTCATGACGAATCCGAATCTGCAAAAAAAAATACGGGTTTCCATTTGAATTTTTAAAGTTGCACCCCCTACCCCTAACAGGGGGTTGGGGGTGAGGGGTGTTTTTGGTATGATTTGATAGAGTTTCAAAAAATATTTGACACGTATTTTTTTGTTTTGATTTTTTTTTGAAACTTTTCGAAATAATCAGCCTGGACGGGTGGTCTGGAACACCCGGTATAAGGCGTCATAACTGTTATGCCGACGTGTCGACCTCCTGGCTTCCTCCCTACTTTAATGGACCTCCGAAAACTACATGAACGAAACAGCGCTTTACGGCAGAATCAAGAGAACACTGGCATGGCACTACTTCTTGCACAAGAGATGATATAATAATTGCCAGTGCAGTAGTGTTGGCGTGAACATCGCCCGTGGTCACGAGCTGCAGTTGACAGTCATTAACCCCCACATTCGCGAGACTCCTGAATCCGCTAAGTAATTTACAACTCCGTCCCTATTCCGCTAGGATAAATACAATAACTCGGCGCCATCAATATCATAGATAAATTTTTGAACAGAAAGAATGAAGAAGATTTTTTTTTCTCCATAAAATAAACTGTTATGATTACAAGTACGAAATATGATCGCCGCACACTTATCAACTCGGAAAGGGAAAAAGCGAAGACGATACAATTACCTTACGTTTCCAATTAGTGTGCGTTGTATTATGAAGTTTCATACAAAGAATACTGATCGGCTCGAGGTGATACGGTTACGATCCCTTTCCGAGGTGATAAGTGTGCGGATATCCGGATTTAACTTATAAACAACCCAACTGCCTAGTTACTTACGAGGTCAACAGCCCTTTTTTATATAGGAAGGCAGACGAGCAGTCGGGGATACTTTTATAACTGCCAAGGCCATAGATATCCGAATAGACCTTAGATATACAGATGTGTCTTTCCTCCTCTCTCCTCCATGGTGAATGAGTAGTGAAGTGATGATATGAATAGATGAATAGTCTAAAGATAGAAATCAGTTTGCACTGAATTAGAAATTATAGTAAAGAAAATAAAAAAAAAAATATGCGAAAATTGTAGGTATTACATCTGTGCTATTTCCTATTAAGAATAAAATATTTCAAAGATAAAATATTAGGAACATCGCAACAAAACCGGGAACCTTATTAGGAACTAAATTAACAAATAAATTTAAAGTTCGTTTTACAGGTTCCGACTGCAAGTAATTAATGTGATGCATTTATGTGCTACTTAAAGTACAGAATAGCTACGTGACACTTTAATATCAAGACATGCCCTAAGAACATTAAGCCTTTACAACTCTATCTTGCGGTTATATTTGCATGCATTCGCAATTTTCTACACGTGTTTGTTACGGCTGTCATAATCCTGGCTCAATAAAAAGTTCTATAGAATGGGTTGACAGTTGATGCCTACGTCATGACGTATGAAGTACGTCCGAATTTCCGTGACCACGATGACACGCTGGTGTCATCTACGTTCGTTCTGTCATACTGATCTCTCTTCTCTATAAGGATCATAAATTAGAGCTCACAACAATAATAGTAATATATGCTTCATTACCCAACAACTTAGAAATGGACTTCTTCGAATTCTAACCTGCGACATAGCCTACACAACCAACAACAGACCAAAGACATAAAAGAGTACAATATCATTGATGTCAAATTTAGCCCAAACTCATACGCATAATGATTGCGCTGATGTCTGCCTCCTGAGTGACAAAGGTCAAACCGGATGAAACGCACCATTTGCGTCGGTACGAGTAAGAGCTACCCCGTCAGGTCGTGCCGGTTTCTTCAGCTGCAGCAGTATGGCACTACCTCTCGCAGTCTCTCATTTCTTTTTTTTTATTTACATCTTAAAAAAAACAGTTACAAAAGAATACACAGATACGGTGTATCAAAAACCCGCTAGGGTTTATCCGTACACCGGTGTACATCGCCAACGCTCGGAAATCATAAGCAAATAATGTTGCACCCGTGCCTATCATGAAGTTAGCGCGTGTGATAAAAGTGCAGTTTGTTCGAACGACAACTAAACCGGTATTACACAGTACAGGCACAGGGGTATTTGGTTCCTTTTTTTTACTTTTTTTTTTTTAGATACATTCTACGCTAGCAGACTGAGAGCCCAGTGCAGCTTCATCTGTATATTTGGTTACTATGATATTTAATTAACTGGGCTTACCTGACAAGTTCCCTGCACACATATAGCCCTGTGCCCCGGCTTCGTGCAGGGTGTTCCGTCGGCGACCAGCGACAGGGAGGCGTAGAAGTGCTGGCCGAGCGGACGGCAGTTCAGCATGCACGGCGCATCGCCTGCGGATAGAAGAACTGGTCAGCTTCCTTAATGATGAAGAAGACAGACTCGTGGTCAGATGAGCACTCCAAGCTATTCGATGAAGAAGGTAAGGGAGGTACCTCTTACACGAGACCGCCGTAAAATGACGGCTCATTTTCATAACTAGTCATGAAACAGAGAAGGAAATTTCCTTTTTCGTAGCTAGTCATGAAAAACAGTTATGAAAATGGACCAAAGGGACAGCTGTGCTGCCGCGTTTCGTGCGGTGTGTAAGTAGCCGGTGGCACATGGAGGTGGGAGAAGGGAGGGCAGTGCATTTGCATAGCCTCTATGTCTATCGCAGTCGGTAGACATGAAAATGGCTCCGACTGCTCGTTTGCCCCTATACCATAAAATAGGTTGTCGATTCAATTTGTCTGGTAATTGAACTCCTCGCTCCAATAGCATTTAAAGTCAGTCTCCACGTGACACGATAGTATAACCATTACTTTATGACAGTATCATGGAGAAAAGTACCTTTGCGGTCATGCGGCCCTAGTCAATACACCAATGGCATCACATCTTATATTAAACCGCATACGGACCGCTACAATTTTGCTACAATTTATTAGACCGATTTATTCGTTATTAAATTTAATATGAGATACATCTCATATCGAATAAATATATTGGCCCATGGAGGTGGGAGGAGAAAAGCGCATTTGTATAGTCTCTATGCTTTTGTCTGTGGGCGTCGGTAGTCATGTAAATGGCTCCGACTGCACGTTTGCCCCCCTTTATATAAAAAAAAAATAATTAAAAAGTACCCAACCTCGATCTCATGATTGGAGGTATGTAGTAAGGTTATCCAGTAGTAATGCTTGACTGCCTCGTGGTCCAGTGGCAAGCGTGTTGAACCACAGACACGCTGTCCTGGGTTCGAATCCCGAGTCGGACCAAATATTGTTATTCTTATTTTTCAATTTCTAATAACGGTCCGGAGTCAGGAAGTTGGCGGTGTTACACCGCCGTGCCTCGGAGAGCACGGTAAGCCGTTGGTTCTGCGCTTGATTTCTCTCCGGTAGTGTCGGACTGCTGTTCCATTGGAATATGAGAATGAGGGAATAAAGAGTGCACCATAATATGCCCTGCGCAGATGGCTCGTCTATGTAGACGGTTAGCCGGTAGCGGAAATTGGCTAGGACGTCTTTTGCCGCAAGCTTTGTAGCTGTTCGGTGGTCCACTAAGCTATGAGAAAATTAATGACATCACCATAACCACTGGTGGTTTAAATGTTTATGGACATCGGTTATAAAGAGCTAACCTGCGACTAGAATTTAATCCTTAAGAACGAAGAAGACTCGGAAGTATCAAGAGCAAACAAGAGTCGTAAGCGAAGTAACAACGAAGTAAGAACGATAAAGCATAAAGCGATAAGCTAAACGTTAATTGTCGAGTATCGTGCGGTGAGTAAGTAGACGGTGGCCCATGGAGATGGAGGGAGAAAGGAGAGCAACGCATCTGTAGACATTGCTCGACTATAGGCGTCGGTAGTCATGAAAATCCTCCGACTGCTCGTTTGCTCCCCTATACCAAAAAAAAATACCCCTATTCTCATACAGAGGGCCTTAAATAGCGTTTCATGAAGTAAACTCAAAGGAAATAACATGGCTGCAATGAGACTCTTTCCCACAAAACATTTTTATTAATCTCAGGGAGAATACCATTCAATCAGTGTATTGACGTTTTTTATATAGTATAAGTATAAAGGGACAACCGAGCTGACGGGCCTTTTTCATGACTACCGACGCCCATAGATATCCAGATGCGTTACCCCCCTTCCTCCCTCCATGGGCCACCGGCTAATTACACACTGCACGAAATGTGACAGCGCAGCTGTCACTTTACGCTGGTTTCGTGTAAGCGAGAGGTGCCTCCCCGGTCGTGCCGGCCCAATTCGGCTACATGCATGCATGCAGTGTGGCACTACCTCTTACTAAAACTTATTGATATTTTACATAAATGTGTACAAAGCGATACACAACTGAATCGCCGTTCTTGTCATGTCCCAACTCTTAATAAAGACCCTTTCTACTATATTATTATTAACTGCAAGAGCTCGCAACAGCTTTGCTATCACGTTTGTTAACACTCCATAAAGAGTGTAATAACAGAAAGCAATCATGAAAATAGTTATTACAGAAAGTATCCATTTTGAATTTAATACATTCCATAAAATACAACCCAATTTACCTTCGATTGCTTCTTCTTTGAAAGATGTCCGTAATTACAAATTCCCTATTTCATAATTACGTTATCAACGTCCCTAATAATTACGCCGTAATTGACGATCAATTAAACATTTTACGTCCAATGAAGAATAATAAATATAGATCATTTGTAAGTACAGTTGTTAAAACGTACTTAAAAGTGATCAATTAAAAACGTCAGCTTTTATTTAACTGATAACTTGGTACGTTCCAATTATTTTTAATTAATTATAATGAAGACACTCACCGTCGACATACGGTACCCAAGTGTAAAATCTTCCTCGGAACGGTCGCCTGTCGTACGAAGAGCACTGTTCGGAACGCATGTCCGCTTCGCCGCTTATACATGGCTGTAAACAAAAAAAGGGTGTGTGCTTTAGACCACGCTACTGAAGTGATACTTCACAGTTTCACACACGAAACATATACTATGAGAGAGAGAGAAATGATCTTTATTTTTTTAATGGTATAGGGGGGCAAACGAGCAGTCGATTCCATTTTCATTACTACCAACGCCCATAGACATCCGGGTAGAAACTACACAGATGCGCTGCTCTCCTTTCTCCTCCCACCTCCATAGGCCACCGGCTACTTACGCACCGCACGAAACGCGACATCACAGCTGTCACTTCACGTCGGACTCGTGTAAGCAAGAGGTACCTCCCCCCGTTCTTACTCCTACAGTAAGAAACATAACTCTCTCTCTTTATCTTTACTAACATTATCGTATTCTCAACTTCCGGTCGCCTCACACGATCACACTTTTCGTAACGCTCGCAACACGCATTCATTAGCTTACTACCCGACTCAAGTGAGCGTAAAGAAGTTTTACTCCAGAAAGCAATTATTAAACTTAAGCAATAGAAAATTGTTTTATTTGATTATTAAACATTATTGAAATCGTTTTATTATATATATTATTATTATTGTAAATCATTTTTAATTTCTAAAGCACTTAAAACGTTCTGTCACTGTTCTATGTTAGATGTGTTCTATTTTTAAAAATTCGGATATCGCAATCTCGTAAATTCTGGAATTCCATAAATTTATATTTTTACTGTGCAATAAACCAACAAAAAATATATGTCCTGCCAGCTGCCAGCACTTAGGTGATTCGCTCGTCAAATATTTAGGCGCATGGCCTTTTGCAAGTGGAACTTTGTCCCGTTTTAAATAAGCACGAGATTATAAATAAATTCATCTTACTACGGCTGAAAAATATCTGTAGAAATTTTTTCGAGGATTTTTTTCTTGGAGAAAATGTTTTTATCTTTTTCAATAATAAATTTTAAAAATACGTATTAGATAAAAAAAGATAGGTATAGGAATATTTCGTATACATATTTGGGTTGAGATACAAACTACAAATTATTATTATTGTTATTATTTATATATTTAAATAATACTACACATTTACAACAATATTTAATATTACTCAACCAACAGAGTGGAAGCCTAATCTCGCTTATCCAAACCAACTCAAAAATCATTCAGCAATCATAATCATTTTGAAAAGTTTTTAAGTTTTGTATAGTTATAGGTTATTCGTCAAACTTGTCAAATAACTTGCATAATATAATAAGTGACTTCACAAGAAGAATTTATCATTGTTATTGAGTATTCGGTGGTCCATTGAAGGAAGAAAAAAAAACCTAGATATCCGTGCGGATATTTAAGGACATGGACGCGACTGCTAATATGCCTTCTAATCATCATCATTTTTTTATTTTATGGTATAGGGGGCAAACGAGCAGTCGGAGCCATTTTCATGACTACCGACGCCCACAAACATCCGCATAGAGGCTATACAGATGCGCTGCCCTCCTTTCTCCTCCCACCTCCATGGGCCACCGGCTACTTACACACCGCACGAAACGCGACAGCACAGCTGTCACTTTACGCCGGTCCCGTGTAAGCGTGAGGTACCTCCCCGGTCGTGCCGGCCCAATTAGACTGCATGCAAGCATGCAGTGTGGCACTACCTCTTACTAAAATTTCTTAAGAGCACAGCTCTTGTCGGTGGAGTCCCTTCCAAATGTCCTTGTCCTCTGCTAATCTCTTTAGCTCCTCGTACGTCACACTTCAATAATATGCCTTCTAATAGGTACTTAAAAATAGTACAATGACATACCTCCGTGTTACACTCGAGGTACCTCCTGGCTGCTCCCACACACTCCTCCGCCGTCTGCCTGCTCACTCGAACCGATGCAACTGGTGTAGTTCCATTGGCTATGAGATTCCCGATTCTGTAATAAAGCTAGTTTTAAAATAATACTCTATATTATATAATTAAAATTATCTCTCTATATTATATATTTAAATTATATAAATAAAGTCTAATAAGAGGTAGTGCGTCCCTGCATGCATGCACGCAGCCGAATTGGGCCGGCACGACCGGGAAGATAAACGAAACCGGCGTAAAGTAACAGTTACGTTGTCGCGTTTCGTGCGGTGCAAGAAGCCGGTGTCCAACAAAGGTGAGAGGAGGAAGAGGGCTAACGCATCTGTATATACTCTATGGGCGTCGATAGACACGCAAATGGCTCCGACTTCTCGTTTGCCCCCTTATACTATAAAAAAAGAAGTAGTGTCTTTTGTGGACGAATAGGACGTAAACAGGGGGATAAGGGTTAAGTTAGTCCGCTCGCAAGGGGAGGGTGGAGTCTCCAATAGCTCATTATTGACGAAGAAAGTACGAGAGCAACACATTTCCATGATAATATTTTTTATTTATTTTTATTTTATTTTTTTTTATTAGCGTGTAAGCCTAGTGGCATTTATCCTAGATCCTGGCCTACCGACTTAATGTGTACCCAAGTACACTGTCGCCTCACCTTGTCAGACTAAGTTCTAGTGAAGTTTGCTACGGGTCCCGCATTTACCTAAAACTTGTCTACTCCTATTACCATTTACAACATAGTTACGTGCAACACACAACAAACACGTAATTATTAAACCTAATTAAACCCACGATATATCGACTCAAGCACAACACTATAAATCTTCGAGCTCTATAAATCAAGCAACAATTAAAATAAAAAGCGCGCGTCAAAAGGGTGCCGTAATGAAATAAACGCTCCGAGTTACAACCGTAATCTAATTTATTATTATTAATAACCGAATGCTTTATGAACCGCATACGTTAGATTACCCGACTCTGTCGCATTATTTGAGTGTATGTAACACTCAAATAATGCGACAGAGTCGGATAATGTGACGGTTTTTAGCGTCATTAGTAGCTAAAATGGCAAAATTGAGTTTGTCGCATAATTTCAGTGTCTATAACACTCAAATAAAACGACAGTCTGGTAGTCTAACAGTTTTTAGCGTCATTAGTAGCTAAAATGGCAAAATTGAGTTTGTCGCATAATTTCAATGTTTAACACTCAAATAAAACGACAGAGTCGGGTAGTCTAACGGTTTTTAGCGTCATCAGTACCTAGCTAAAATGTCAAAATTGAGTTTATATGAGAGAGGGCGACCAATGAAAAGTAAGAAAGAAAGAAAGAAAGAAAGAATTTATTTGTACATTTCAATTACAGACAAACAATTTACAAAAGAACATACTGTTTGAGATGCAGAGAGACACTTGCTGGCATTTATGTCAGCGTCGATCTTCCGCTTGAGCCGTCTAACTCAATCAAATCATTCAATGGCTGGGATTTAGCAAATCGTCGTTAGTGAAAACCTCTTAAGTGCCACTCATAACAATTTTTTTGAAGCAAAACTTCTATACGCGCGTTTGACATGGGGATTAAGCTGGCGAGGTCGTTGCAAAAACCACTCGCCGGGCGAAGTCAATAAAATTGTCATTTAAATTCATAATTCAAATTCGATTTCATTAAAACTTTTTTGTATTAAAAAAAATAATATCATATAGCCGTAATTACAATGATGTATATTATGATATTGCATGTAACTACGGTAATTAATTTGTGTATTAAATCAATAATTAAGTTTTACTTCAGTTGTGTGGTTTAAAGTACACACTTTTCTCCGAATTATCACTTTCATCAAGAACTCATCATTATCATTTGTATTTTAGAAGTTATAAGTAAGTTACAAAACCTCTGATGTGCAAAAAGATGTGCAATATGTCACAAAACCACATATGTGCTAAGAAAATAGATACACAGTTTTCAGACCAATGTTTTATTTGGTGTCTGTAAAATTGGATGTTTGACACGTCATGAGATGGTCTATTTTGGCAACGACGAATTGAACATTCACGTCAACACACTAAACAGGCTTCACCGATCCGTTGCCGGAGACAAAGAAGCCCTTACTCAGGCTGTGTCAGTTCCACAAAAAAGTAAGTCTTAATAATTGTTTAATTGCATAATTTATAATTTTAAATAAACTATAGATACACTCTTAATTAAATTATCTAATTATTATGAAATTTTTAATTAATTATAATTTAATTATTACATTATTATTTAATTATTAACATATTATGTAAGTATTGATTTAATATTTATATTAGGTACATTGCTTTCGGTGGCCTGTGAAGGTGGGAGGAGAAAGGAGGGCAACGCATCTGTATAGCCTCTATGCGGATGTCTATGGGCGTCGGTAGTCATGAAAATGGCTCCGACTGCTCGTTTGCCCCCTCATACCATAAAAAATAAATTTGCTTATTGGCAAAGTACAAACTAAAATTATAATCGGCTTTCCATGTGACTGCAAACGTTCGGAGGCAACCAATGAAGGCGAGCACATGAAGATGAATTGCCCTTCTTTACCTTACACCCACTTAGGCCAACAGGACTCTCACGTAGTTATCAAAACGCGACAACATAGCTTTCATTTAACTCCTTAAAGGACACGTACTCGGTCGCGCCGGTCCAATTCAAGCAATATGTCTTATAATATTATTATAACCACAGTAAAATATGATCATACGACGTAGTGAGGTATTTATCACGATGATTATCACTACGCCATCTAACAAATTGGTATCCAATACACGATAACCAGATATTGACAATATTCCTGTATAGCCACTGCATTGTGATTCAAATCTGGATTCTAAACACCGGTATCATCATATTTCATTTAGGGATGTACCGAGTTTCATTTAACGATAAATCGATTTTAATAAAGGTCGATGGAAATAAAGTTATTTAAGTTATACTTTTCTATTTGATTTATCATCATCATCAGCCTGTTTTCATTTACAGCTGTACAAAACCCACCTGACTGCAGATCACATGAATAATATACAATAATATTATTAACATTAGGTACATGTTTTATTTAATTTCAACTATTAGTGTAAACACTTAAAATAAATAAAAGAAATTATATTATTGCCTTAGTTGCGGTCTATCAGTTACGATAACTTTCGATCGTTCAATTTAATTACAATATGATTATGAGAAAATCAGTAATAGAAAGATCTACGTACTTACTCGCGTTCATAAAAATCGATATATTATATCAAAGAGGACCATCACTAATTCCACCTAGCTTTATTACCCCGCCAGTGAAATGTATGTCCTGTCGGTTGAGGAGCTATGACAAATGACGGTGCGGCTAATTTGTCCGGCTGTTACGCTCCTATCAGCAGGATACTGAGAATTTATTTAATGCAGGAATTTATTATTAGTGATCCAGATAACTTATTCTAATATAACTCTAATGACGCCTCCTCTCAATGATTTTGATGATATATTAGATAATTTGTCTCGTTTTTTATTACATTTCTTTTTTGACCGTAATTATGACGTTTTGGTAATATTTCTAACATTGTCAAAAAAAGGAAGGAGCTACGTTTGATCACAACTAAATTTAATAATATTTAATACCTACTTATATATTTATATTTTAGATTCATATGTGATGTAGCTTCTTAGAAACCATTTAATTAATTGAAAATTATTTATTAATCTTTATTTGCCAGAGGACTTAATATTTTATTAATCGCGATACATAATATACTTTTCATATTAAAAATATTCTACATTTTTTAATTAGGAAAAAAAAATCCTGTAATTTTCAAGGGTAATTGACGTGTTCCATATTCCACTTAAGACAAGCAAGATATAAATAACGATCTGACAAACAAAACAAACAAAAACTGACGAACTTTAAAATAACCCAGTACCTTTCAAGAATTCCTAAAATACTTATTAAAAAAACACAGCGCTGATTTTGTTTACTTTAACATTCCCCAAGCCGCCAACAAATCAAAAACGTCATGTTATTTACAAACAAACTTACGGACGTCAATTTTGTATAGAAATTTGGGAAATAAATGAAATTTAATTAATCACTGAGCAAAGCCGCAACTCAAGGCACAGCGTAAAAATAAGTCACTGTAGCCCAAGGCTTTTCTTTTCCCGATATTTTTATTCCAACCTTCCAAATATTGACAATTAAGTATTTAAATTTTAACAATTATTTAAAATTTGTTTGAGACTTTCGCGTTCGTTACACATATTGTGGTTATTTTACGGGTTTTAACACGATAAGACTAATTAAAGGTACTAGTTAAAACACGAGTCGGCTCGTGACCACGGCTGGTGTAACCCAGTCGAAACGTCGAGCAAAGGTATATGTTTTAACTAGTACCTTTAATTAGTCTTATCGTGTTAAAACCCGTAAAATAACCACAATATATTTAAAATTAACAAAATATTTAATATCTATACATATATTGAAACATTAAAACCCGTGAGTTTGAACTTAAGTGTTTTTATATATTACTTTATTCAAGATCTATTTCTATTTACTAAGCTCGAATTTCTTAAAATTTTAAAACACACAGTTAAAATTGCTGAACTCAAAAAAGTAATTTTTTAAAAATAGCTTTGCTAGATAAAGTTTGATAATTGATTAGACATTTAAAACTTTACTTTTAAATATAGTTAAATTATAGTAATTAATATAGTATATAATATAGTTATACGTATCTACTTCTTTACTAAAATAATATACAGATAGTGTAAATTTTAAAATGAATAAAACTATTATGAAGATTAGAAAATAAAAACACAGCCATCATGGCCTTACTTTTTGAATAATTCTTGCCTGTCAAAGTATTTTCAATAAAATATAATTAGTTAATTAGTAATTCCAATCACACCTATCATAAAATCTTGCCTATCATTGAAACCTATCTAGATAATGAAGAGTGACTGTATTTTGATTACCTACTTATCTTCAACGGTTCCTGCATGATCCTACACTCCTATATTATCTGTGTAACATCTCTCGATTATCTATGGTGGCTGGCCATTCGAAAATAACGGCATCCTTACTTTGTATTTAATTTATTCACTCAATTTAAATATTGTTAATTTTAATGAACATTAACGTCTAAGCTGGTATCAATACTAGTTTAACTTTTATTTCAATGTTACTTTTTTTTTATACTTAGCCATAAATTCTTCTTGGCTTGTTGTGTCCTTTAATAAGGATTCCATTACATACGTACATACAGGCGTGTTAATAACACGTCTGTATGTACGTATGTAATGGAATCACTAAACTTAATTTCCACCGGTTGCTAGAGGTTTAATCAACTTTAAACTTTGCACATGGATCTTTGACGATACAATAATTAGATAAAAAATCCATTTTCCTGATTAGAATCGTCATTTCAAATGTTCCGCTTGATTTCATGTCGACTTTGTCATGTGTAATATGGTGTGTATTTTTTCCGTGCTTACCGGCCTGTAAAGGCCAATATATCCTTCAGTCTTTTTTATTTAATAACATACGTATTTAATAAGTAATTGATGGCGAATGAGCAACATATATGAGCTACATGATTTAAAATATTGTCAGCTGACAATCGACATAATATAAAGAAATATTTTTAGGTCCACAAAATTATATCTACTTTAATGTAATACGAGTACCCATAAAATAAGCATTTCAATATTTTACGCAATATTCGCAATTTATTCATAAATTTTGTAAAAGCTTTCCATCAATTGTTACGATAAAACTCCATCAAATATTGACAGTACAATCCATCTACAATAATACAAGCCGGAACGCGTAGAACAAAACGCATTCAATTTTATATAACAAATTGTTAAGCGAAAACTGGTAGCAATATCCCACAATCCAGTATTGAAATCTGATTAGTATAATGGGATAGTCCTTGTGACATGGGAATCAATAAAGTAGCAGATTTATAGGCCCTAGCATGGGGATACAAACATTAAGGGTGACAGCACACACGCCACTTTTAGCAACGGCGATCGGCGATTTTGCGACTGTATCGCTGCTGCATCACGATTTAGCGACTCTACGTTCGCGGTATCGGAATTGCGCGTTTCAGCGACTGCTCCGAGCCTCGATAGGCAAAACTCACAGTTGCAAAGCGACTAAATCAACGCGTTCGGCGTTTTTAAATGTGCGGTGCTGAGCGTTTGGTCGCTGCGTTCAGCTTCTAGCGGCTAAATCGCCAATCGCCAACGCGCTAGCATGTGTGAGATGGCTCTACCAGGTACTGCGGGCTGTGAATTGTCTGAATTATAATATTAATGACCTCCAGTCTGTGTGAGTAATATATTGCAAATTGTATACAAAATACCCCGGCCGATGCCGCGATGGTAAGTACATATTGAATGTCTAAAAGTTTCTTAAAGTCTTAAGGTTTATGGATTTTAAGGGAATTCATTTTTATTTTTATGAAGTATCTTTGGATCCCCCAGGATGTCCGACGTTCAGGTAGATTCCGTCGGCGATGGCGAGATGAGCTGGACTCATGTGAGTTCCGGACAGTGCGCTGTCGGGCTCTTGATAGAGAGGCGTGGAAAGAGAGTAGAGAGAATTTGGCCCTGCAGTGGGACACACCAGGCTAACAATACTAATTACAATATTTTTATTTTTGTACAACAATCAAAATGTGTTCGACATTTTGATTGTTGTACAAAAATAAATTCGAACACAGCGTCATTTCACGATTTTATTTGAGTATTTTATTTATTGAACTTAAATCTCTACATAAATAGGGGAGCACAAGGTTTTGTGGGTCAACCTATGGGTCTTTATCAAAGATCGATAGTCAATTAATTTGTGATTATTATGAGCATTTTTTTTTTATTTCTGTGTTCTGACGTTGGACGAACAGGGTAAAAGACAATGTCATTGCTAAATATTCTATGTCAGAAATTACCAAGATACATATACCTGCTTCGTATTTATGTAGCTTAAATATATATTTTATTAAAACATAATACCTAGGGCTTAGAAAAAAATAATTGCTTTATTATCTATTAGCTGCTCCTGTGGCTCCCTCAGCGTGGAATTCCGCTTTGAATTTTCTCGACAGAATGGTAAAATTTGCATCAAAATCCGTTCCGCCGTTTCCGTGTTATGCGTGCATAAATAGACCGACAAATATAATAAAAACTGTTGAAACGTGTTCTGTTATAATTTTAAACATTTTCTAAAATATCTCCTATATACAGACTTTCAACCCACTTTAGCTTTAATATTAGATACATAAGTAGTTTTGTCGTATTACGAAATAAAATACTCCTTTAAAGCCCGCAAACAGAAAAAAAATCTCCTCTACTTCGAACACAACATCCGTACGCCGTACGTTTTCTCACAATAAAACCTTTTTGTATAAAATTTCAAAGGAGCGTTTAACAATGTTGATAGTAATTGCGCGCTCATTGGCCGCTTCACGGCGGCGCGTGTCAATCAGCCCTCAAACGGTAATCAGGGGCCTGCACACGGGGAATTCCATTACCTCTGCCCCATTAGGGCCGGCCGACCCGTGACCCTTGCACACTTAGCGAATTTAAAGTAACAAGCTGTTGCTTCAAATTACTTTTGAAACTTGGATCTTGGATGGCTCTTTAAAAATGTTTAGACATTTTAGTTACTAAGTAGAGTTGATAAAAGTGGATCGTTGTTTTTTTGCGTCTCTTTCTTATTATAGACAGTTGAAAGGGTTGATTATAATCTTTTTTTTTTAATGAGGATAATCCTCATGTTTTTTTTTCGGACCAGAACTTAGTTGCGCTGTGTAAGCGAAGAGAAGCTTGGATCGCTATGAGTGCTCGTCGGGCGAGATTAGTGTTTCATTGTCTTTATTGATCATTGTGCAAATAAGATGTTTACCTCTTCATCATTACAATCATCATCATCATTATCATCAGCTTTACGTCTTATTTAGGACAAAATAAAACATAAGCTACACGAAAACCAAGATAGATCTACAAATGAGCAGAATATCGAATACGGATCTAAACTACCAAGTTATGTACATTTAAAAGATAAATACCTAATCATAATGATTAATAATATATATAATCACAGTACGTTAAGCAAGCCCTATACTAAGTACCGAAGAGAAATCAAAAATATAAAGATTTATAAAGAATCCTGAAACACCTAAGCTGTCTTGGGAGCAACAATTTGAATGACAAGAATATAGGGCGCTACTAAACACCCATAATTATACAAGATAAGAATAAAAAAGACTGGCTAACCCCAGTAATTGCACGCAAAAAGACGGCTGCGCCTCACAGGATAACCTGCAGTTACATTATTGTACTGAATCATATACAATGTTGATATGTTGGATATAGTAGTATCATTTCATCATTAATTAATCACTAGCTTTTGCTACTGTTTCTCCAAGATCAACTTCTGCAACTACTAATAACAAGGGTCACAAGGGTTATATTATATCAAGGGTTATAAATTGATCTTTAGCTACTTAAACATCAATTTACAACAAAGTATCGTGTAATCGATGGTGAAGCGGGCGGCGCCTCTACTAGCATAGATAGTTTTCCCAAGATGGCGCCTGTACGTGTAACCTCTAGAACCTCACGTACGGGCCCGCCAAGATAAAGAGCCCGCAATTTTGAATGCGTTCTAAATGTGATTTTATTATAAAATGGCCGGACCATCGCCTTATTCGTTGAGAATGTCCTAACGTCAGATTAATCCTCTGCTCTTTAATGTAGAGTGGGATGTATGAATACAAAATAGTATCGAGAACTTGACTGCCAAAATCTACCGTTTGTAGAGGTTGTTTTCTCACTGATAATCCCAAATCTCTGAAGCAGGACATGGAACATCAATGAGCTGTGTTATTAGAAATAGATTCAATGACACCTAAAGAAACGTACTAACGAATTTAGACATAATTTGTATAGGTACCTTGCTACATGATGCGTTTATAATATTTAAAATAATAAGGGCTGGTTTCACAGGCTACAACTAAACTGTCAAGTAGCTATTTTCATAGTACAAGAGAAAACGTATAGTCCGGTATCCGGATATTTAGTGATCACCTCAAAAGAACGCAACAACAAAGTTTAGGTTTTACCGGTCTTTTAAAAGTGAATATATATAGCTCTATTTTTGAAACTTAACTCTTCACTACCACATGAATCCTTTAAATTGGAGGTGGGAGGAGAAAGGAGGGCAGCGCATCTGCGGATGTCTATGGGCATGTATCATGAAAATGGCTCCGACTGCTCATTTACCCACCTACAGCATAATAAAAATTACTGACTAACCGGAGCCCATGAAACTGATTTTTTTAGTTTATAAATCCAGTCGAGTAAATGGGATCCATAGAGAGTGGAGGGGAAGCGAACGATTAAATCAGTAACTTTTACAATAAAGTACGAACCGATTGACTAAAATGAGATCAAATATACTTGGGCCAATATTTGTGGGCGAGATAAATGGATGTCAGCGGACGCCTGCTACTTCGTTTACGTGAATCCGTTTTTTTTGGCGGTCGGTTAAAAGGTCTATACTCAATCGCCTTCCTCGCTAAATGAAAAAAAAACATAATTTTTCAAATCGGACCGGTAGTTCCAGAAATTAGCGCTTTGAAACAAACAAAAAACGATTTTTTCAGCTTTATATAATTAGTATATATTTTAGCGGTAAAAAGTGTGGAACAGGTTGGTGGGACACTCAAAAATACCTTGTCTTCGGCACTTCGATGTTAATCTAGATTTCAGCCCAAACGCTATGCTAGTGCGTGATTATGACGCTATCATATTCAATTATCAAAGTCACTAGAACATGAACTAAACTTTAGAATCAACCGTCTTAGAATCTTAGTAAGAGATAGTGCCACATTGCATTCTTGCATGTAGCGGAATTGGGCCGGCACGACCGGTGTAAAGTAACAGCTGTGCTGTCGCAGCGTTCCGTGCGCTGTGTAGTCTTAGTGGTCGGTGGTCTATGGATGGAGCAGGAAGGGGTACAACCTCTATGCGGATGTCTATAGGCGTCGCTAGTCATGAAAATGGCACCGATTACACTTTTGTCCTCTTTTACTGTAAAAACATTCATCTCAAGAATAAAATATAGAAGATAAAAGTAGTAACTGGTGGGTCTACAATATCTACCATATCGAAAGCAAGAAATCCTTTGCTTTATATTAATTTATGGCCCATGGAGGTGGGAGGAGAAAGGGGGGGCAGCGCATCTGTATAGTCTCTATGCAGATGTCTATGGGCGTCGGTAGTCATGAAAATGGCTACAACTGCTCGTTTGCCCCCCTATACCATAAAAAAAAAAAATCTGCAGACTGTATAGATTTAACTAACATTTTACATTACGTTAAGACTAAGTCGTTTTCATATCAATTGGATTATACCGATAAAATGAATCTAAAAATTGAAAAATCATTACTCATTTTCACATTTCCAGCGAAATTACCAGAATATACAGATAACGTGAACGTATAAAGTCACAACAAACACATTTAGACTGAGTGGGCACTAAACTGTGGGTGACGGTTTGATAACGAGTGTTAGGCACGTAAAAGGCACTAAGTGCAGAGGTGAGATGTACAGTAATGGGCGTGGAAATGGCTCTTCACCGGCCCGTGCTCTTGTTTTACGGGGGAGATACGGGGGAGGCACGGTAACGTCCTGCTATAGCCACGTAACTAGAGTACAGTCAGCTGACTGACGCCTAACGTCCTATTAATTAATAATACTATACTGTACTTACTAATTAATTAATAACGGAATTTACTTGAATGTCATTGCTTTCCGTCTGACCTTTGGATGTCACTGAAAATCGGTGCTGGTGAACTGAAATTCTCCGACGTATGCCGAGTGACATCCTTTTCAGTGCTCCGCACATTGCATCACTGTGCACGAATATGCAAAAAAAAATATACTTAAATTGTTTTTAATCTTATTTTTTAGCTATTTTTCTTTTCTCTTTTTTTGTGTCTCATGTACCTATTGTTTATTTATGTTTTATCAGTATATTGAGCATTGAATAAACTTGTTTCTATTTCTAATCTATTCTATTTCTATTTCTAATAATATTATAAATCGAAAGTTTGTATGTTTGTTTGTTTGTTAGTCCTTTACGCAAAAACTGCTGAACCGATTTTCATGAAATTTGGCATACACAGAGAGTAATTTAATTACATATAGGATAGTTTTTATCCCGAAAACATGTTCCTATGGGATAATTTTCTATTTTCCACGGGTTCGAAATTTACGCGGGTGAAACCACGGGGCGCAGCTAGTAAAATATATAATTAAACATTCAATGGTGCCAAAGTGACCATGGTGGCTCTACCACCTCACGGCCACTTCGGCACTACTGAATGTAGCAGGACATTACCGTGTCTCGTGGCGTATAAAACAAGAGCACGGGCAGTAAAGAGTCATAACATTTATCATGCAACTAAACATTTACAACACAATTGTAAAAGTTTAGTTGGCTTTCGTTCATTATAAACGAACTAAACATTTACTTCTACTTTTCTCCTCCAATGAGCCGAAAACTCACTAGGCGCACGAAACACGACAGCATAGTAAGTAGTCAATTGTTACCCTTAAGCCGGAATTACATTACAAAATTAGTGGCTTGAAATTAGTTTCATAAAAGTAATTTGACTAGTAATTTCACGTGTAAACGTTCAGTTTTACAATGCATGCATTACTTTTGTGACACTGAAGTAGTTTCGTGCTATGCGCATACTTTTTGTAAAACTAATGTCATGCAACTAATTTCATGATGTAAATGTGACACGAAACTAGTGTCGCGACAGCATCTGCGCAGAGTAGACGTGTGGTTTTTTGTTGGATAGCAGACAAATATGAGCCAAAAAATGGCTAACCAACGTTGGGCATGCGATAAAAATATGCAATTTATCAATGAATGTTTTTGGGATCCGAAACACCCGCAGTATAAAAATAGAGATGCTCGCGAAGCGG
>LUGF01038697.1:188080-208983 GCA_001625245.1 Calycopis cecrops | reverse complement strand
GCATGCTTGCATGCAGTCGAATTGGGCCGGCACGACCGGGGAGGTACCTCTCGCTTATACGAGACCGGCGTGAAGTGACAGCTGTGCTGTCGCGTTTCGTGCGGTGTGTAAGTAGCCGGTGAACCATGGAGGTGGGAGGAGAAAGGAGGGCAGAGCATCTGTATAGCCCCAATGCGGATGTTTGTGGGCGTCGGTTGTCATAAAAAATGGCTCCGACTGCTCGCTTGCCCTCCTATACCATAAAAAAAAAGCTAACTTGATGCGATATTTCCACAATTTGTTATGATTGCTAATTAGATAAGTAGGAGGTAGTAGTCATGATAACTCTAAAAACTCTTCTATCAATAATACGCCAAAGCCAGTCTGGCTATCTTAAATCCCAACGAGATGTACCTATAAGAGAGAGGGGGGTTCCCTCATTGACCATTAAACCCACCCAGAATCGTCACCTGAATAGTCTCATATTTTCTGCTGAAGCTGTATTTTGCTGGCCACAGCAGAGAACAGTCAAGAAAAGAACTATTCTTCTCTATTTTTCGAAAGCTAGGCATATAAATGAATCCCAAGACAATCAGTACATTAATTAATAACTTTGCTAACATCTTCCCAACTAATCTAGAACAAACATAAAGTGTCACATAAATGTCACTACATAACAAAGTTTCCTACTAAAAACTTTTTTACTACTACTATTTTAATATTACCTGGGGAAAGACGGTAGTGAAGTTCGCTCCCGTGGTAAACAATAGGAACTGCATCGTGACGGCTACCCTGAAACAAATGTAATTTATTACAAGTTGTGTGAGTACTGATACATACTTACACTACGTATGTAATGTTAAACAAACGCTATGGTGAGTGTGAAAAATAAAAATTGTCAATCGTAGTAAAATTACGTTACTTCCTAATAATAGAAATTTCTGTTAGTAAAGATTGGTTAAAATCGGTCCAGTAGTTTTGGAGCCTATTCGATACGTAATAAATATTTGCTCCCTTTCCTTAGTAATCATTAGTAATTAGTATAGATATAGATTGAAGATTTATTGATTAATATCAAGCGCGTTATCAACACCGTGGTGCATAGTAGCCGGGCTTCACCTGGCTGCTCTCTCTACTTGTTGGCTTATTTAAGTCACTGCAATCTTGTACTGCCTCCCGCTTTGATTAGGGAGGGAAAGTGGAATTACTTCCTACTCCTCCTACTTTCTTCTGATTAAATTCGTTGCGGGTCCCAAGACAGATTTAGCTTTTCCCTCGGACTCCCTGCGATCATATCAAAGGATGGTGTGGTTGCCGCTGTCGATCCTGGTTACACAGGAGTATCAGCGGTGGGAACGAGTGGTGGGCCAAAGCCCCAAAAAAAAAAAGAAAAAAAAGCGCGTTATCAAGGCAAATGCAAGACCTGCCTAGACCTAAAATCCAGCGGTCCAGGCTGTAGCACGGGAACATAGTAATCTACATACATACGCAAATACCTAAATATGCGTCAAAATATTACACTCCTTCTGACGCAATAACTTATTTAAGACAAAGTTGTAGTATTATATTACATTGCAGTAAACTATGAAACACATCCGGAAAATAACAATAAATATTTTAAGAAGAAATAAGGTAAAAAAAACTATTTCTTTATACGCTAAATGATAATAATTTTGTCTGTCTGATCAGCACCAATTTACGAAAGTTTAATTACTTTATTACCTAAGAATATAACAGCAATTAATTACTTTAAAGCCCGTTATTGAAAGAGTTTACTTAAGTACTTAGATAGTTCCATTGAGGAACTGTGCTATGCCCACGCGAATCGTGCGCCTAAACAAATTATCTGTTTAGCGGATACGTGTAGCATGTTGATCGTGCCCATACAATCCGCGAACAATTTGTCCGTCCATCCATTGTACAGTTTATTTCTCTCACGACCTCGCCTAAGTGCCTGGTGTTACTTTTAAATAAAATCTTTAGGCTTCGATTTGAGGACACTTCCTTAATTGTAAATACAAGGCACAAATCTGGTTGTTCTGTAGGTACCATTAAGTTTATTAGTTAACAATTAATTAATTCGTGTCTAGTAATTATCGGTAATCCTACTAATATTATAAATGCGAAAGTTTGTGTTTGTTTGTTTGTTAGTTACTCTTTCACGCAAAATATGCACATACACATTTCATGAAATTTTGCACACACATAGAGGATAACTTGGATTAACAGATAAGATTGTATCATCCCGAAAAAATGTACTTATGAGATGCCATGGGATGATTTTCTATTTTCTACGTGATCGAAATTTACGCGGGTAGAACCGTGGGGCGCAGCTAGTATGTAATGAGATATATAAGTTCAATAATGAAGACTGATAGTTTCTTGACAGTGTAAGTGTCAACAATGTTACAGCAATTATAAATAGTAGGTTTAGTCAACAATACGACAACTTAAATGGACTTAAATGAAGGCTCTTATCTTGTAGTTATCTAATTTATGCGATTTAATTTAGAATGACAGTTTCTTGATAGAGTATTTGTAAACAATGTTAAAACGATTACCTAATTAATAATTATAAATAGTTGGTTTAAAAATAGGTTTAGTCAACAATAAAACATATTTAATTACAATAAGACTCACGTCTTGTAATTATCGGTGACTAGCTTCCACCCGTAACTAGCCCGCTTGGATATCAAAAATTTAATTATTATACATATACTAAAACCTTCCTCATGATTCACTCTATCTTTAAAAAAAATGCCATCAAAATCTGTTGCGTAATTTTAAAGATAATACAGACACACAGACGGCGAAAAGTGATATGAGCTTGATTTAGAAGACTAACAGTTGTCTTGACAGTCTATTTGTCATGTTAATAAATTAATTATAAATAGTAGGGTTTATAAGTAGGTTTAGTCAACAATTAAACAACTTAAATGCAGTTTATTGTGGTTTATCTAAGTACTACACATTCTTGGTGTAACTTGATATGTCTTGTTCACAGAAGGCCAAAGATGTACGTCACAAAAGATATTAAATGATTAATGTAAATTTATTCAATTAAACAGCGAAAAAAATATAAGAAAGATCTCGAATAATAATAATTTTATATTTTAAAATAATTATAAAAAGGTAGTCCTAGCCAAAATTAAGCGGCGGTGGCCCGTTTCCAAAGAAATCATGGCCGATTGCTTTTCCCTCTCCATGACTACTGACACCCATAGACATCCGCACAGAAGCTATATAGATGCGTTACCTTCCGTCCCTCTCCCACTTCAATTGATGATTGTATTATAAAACATGGATATTAAATTTTATGTTTGCTTCGATAAAAGATTAAATTGTACAGCCATTTTGCAGAGCGGAAAGTACCTCAGAGCCTGTCTAATGCGTACAGTTAAATAAGTAATGGACTACACGTAGGCATCTACAGCGCCGGGCACGTACCTTAGATATGGTTACACCGCCCGAACGGCACTGATATATATTTAAACATAGATAGGATACATTCAGCAGTATCAGTTCATGTCCACTGTTAATAGGCATGAGCAGTCGAATACTTTTACATCAATGGTTCCCAACCAATGGTCCGCAGAAGCTAAAATATGGCCCGTAAATGATTTTAAATTTAGCGTTTGTTGCCGTGCAGTGAGTGAGAATTGTTATTATACATACGTTGTGGTCCCTAATATCGAGAATAATATAAAAGTGGTCCCTGGCCAAGAAAAGGTTGGAAACCCCTGTTTTACATGGTACCTCCCATATCGAGCTAGCACAATACAGCTGCATGCATGCACACATGCAGCGTGGTATAATCTCTTAACAAAATTTGGTAACAACATCCGCCCATTGACACCTGACTGGTAATAGCAGATACCATATATATCTTTATGAATTTAATTCGGATTGACTGGTATGATGTGGAAGATAAGATTAGCCCAATATAGCTTCGGTTCATAGGATAGGCCCCATCCTATGAATTTTGTTATCAACTGTCTCTCAAATATAAGAGAAAGAGAAAGGAGACTAATTGGAGGTATTTTTACTGCAGTCCGAAAAAGTAAATTGGAAATAACGAAAGTTTTTGGCGATTGCAACACATGTATTAGGTCCTTCCGAAAAGAGTACCTACAAACCTATATTTGTGAAGAATTAACCATAGACCTGTTGAAGTTCGTAGTTCCAGTAGTAGAAGTAGAAGAGTATAATATTATTATTAAAAATACATATTTGTAAAAACACATTGTATATTGGAATCTACTTTTTGTACTGAAGACGTAATGTACAAACTATATTTTATAGTGTAGAAGCTAATGAGTTACGATTCGAACCAGCGACCACTGGCGAACTGTTACGTCAGCAACTGCGCCAAAAGGTCGACAAACACAAAGTTCACTGCGCGTACGACCTTAACACCTAACATCTTGACAGTTGCGATAACACGCTAGGGATGTCGCGCATCTGTATTCAGTTAGTTTAAATCAACTTTTATCGGTCATTGCAGATTTGATATACCATAACATGAGCTTTATTATTCCTAAATCGAAATCTAATTATTATTGAGGAAATGATTTTAAAAATCTTTGATAAACTTTGCCCATACTTTATGTTAGCTGGCACAGATTTTATATCATAATTAAAATAGGATTTACATTTGGAATTTTACCTCGTATATTGATAATTTTTATTGTAGGAAAATTTACAGACAGCATCATCCCAAGAATAGATACGGGCAACAATTAAAACTCTGATAACGTCACTTTGTGGTGTTATCATCAAAAGGTCTACCTTTATTTCCTTCTAGTCGTGCTGACTCAATTCGACTACAATACAACATTACAGCACGCAATACTTTTTACTACATTTTATTTAGTCTCATTACTTACTAAAATCCTACAACTATTAATTTGCTAAACTAAAAAGTAGTCGACAACCCTACTCCACGCCCGCACAGTTCTGCGCTTGCGCAACCCGACAACTCCATTAGACGTTTGAAGTTTTTAACGATGCGTTCGACAAGACGCACCAAACGGTCGGACGACTCGTCCGACCAAACGACTTAAGTGCTTTATTAAGTGCGGATCGACGTTATTTATACAGTTCGCCCTTGCTGTTATAAAAACGCATTAATGCTATCTTTATTGCTGCTCCGACCCGATTCACATGCATATTTGCTTTACACTGATTCATTTTTTCAATCAAGTCTATTTTGTATTGATTCACAAATGACAAAATTGAATTAGGCTTCTGTCTGAGTGATTTGTAGATGAGAAAATTTAGGGCCGTGTCGTGAGTATATTTCTCTCTCTAAATGATATCTCATTTCGAGATTATTATTTAGAGTTAGAATGGCCCGATCGAAGATACTCAAGATATTATAAAAAGGCAACGTTCGTGGATTGTCAATTATTAAAGAAATTAAGAAGAAGGACTGGCAATTAAGAAATTATATTGAAGGGCCTCGGTATGAAAAAATTACACAGTAAATTGAGTGACACATTTCACGCTCAGCGTGACGCTATGCGCTATTTCGTGCTGTGTTACGTCGCGTGTAGGATCTATCATCTATCTATCATTGTTGCATCACTGTCAATTTTTTTTTTTTTTTAAATAGAATCTACGCTAGCAGAACTGAAAGACCAGTGCAGTAATACTGTCAACTATACGTCCTTTGTTGGACATACCTTTTTTGATAACGCAGGGTAATGCGTACGCTACGAACGCTACCCAGGAGACTGGGTGGGTCAATCGGGTACAGTCTCGGGCTCGGCTATTGCCCCTACCGACTAAGGCCCTGGAGGTGCCTTCAGCCGCTATAATTGGAGGGTCCCATATCTAAAAGCAACAGGATCCCTTAGCGACAGGCTGGAATCGGTGAAAAGGATAGACTTATTCTCCTTAGGGCTGCCTTTGAGCAGTCCCTACTACAACGTCGGCACCGTGCAATGGAGTCAGGTTCTATCCTGATTCCCTGGCCCCAATTCTCCACGTTGGTAGTCCTAATCCACGCCGCCATCTGCTGATTCAGAAGAACGGGTGGAGAACTCTCCAGCTGAGCCACTCGTAGTCTCTTCCCCTCGCCTGTCCGGTATGGGTAGCCCTGTCCGGCATAGCCTTGGGGATCATAGAGGCACGCAAGCCCCCCCACCACGACAAGATGGCAGCATCTTCTTTGGGGTTAACATACCTACTATGAGTTACCTACCTACTACTAGGGGATACCTACTACTGTTAACATTCAGACTTAATATTGTTTAGAAATGCCAAGAGTGGCAGTTTCACAAAATGAAATCAAAAGATCTTTTGGATCTGGCACAGGACTCGAATCCAGGACTTCACAATTTCTAGCCAACTTAAGGGGATTGTAATATCTTGATTATTTATAACTAGCTTCCGCCTACAGCTACGCCTGCGTGGATTTCGGACTTCCAAAATGGAGTTATTATACATATAAACCTTCCTTTTGAATCACTCTTACTATTAAAAAAACGCATCAAAATCTGTTGCGTCATTTTAAAAATCTAAGCATACAGACACGCAGGCGGCGGAAAGCGACATTGTTTCATACTATGTAGTGATACATGCATAAAAGTATAGCGGTCACACAAAATAACGGTTATTTAGAATAATAACTCTTAAAATAATCATATTATTCACACGCAACGTTTATTATTCCAATTCCTAAGCACGCGCGGAGATATGAATGGACCGCATAATTTTTATTTACCTTCTCCCAAGGATGCTCCAACACCCTGTATACCAGTTTGAGGATAAACACCCGTCCAGGATTTATTGTTACTTTGTTTACTGTGCCTACACCCTGTATCAACACTCGGAAAACGGACATGTTAGTTAGTTCAAAAGTGCTTAAGCTTCAAGTGGTTTTAGAAGGGAAGTTTTATTATCATTAATAAATACTACATTGTTACTTTTAACTTCGCAATTTCATTTTAATTCGTCACTTTGCAACGCTCTGAATCCTTTTGACGTGAATTAAATATTATGTTCGTTTAGGTAACAGTTTTAATTTTTTTTGGAAATTATTTTTTATGCCAATAACTAAGTAGCGAATGAATGAATGAAATAGCGTTATTTTAAAATCAATATGGTGGAATGAGATTTTTAGTTTAAGTCGCGTTAACGAAAGTTCATTATTTAAATTTTATTAAATCAATTAATTTGTCGATCAATTAATCATAACAGCTTACGTTTACGTTTACGTGCGTTGGGCTCAAATATAATGTTGAGATACAACTGTGAGAAAAACGAAAATAAAATATTTAAGAACTTACCATAAATAATTCCTACGTAAAAAGCAATCTTTTCTCCTACCCATTTTGTTCACTTTTCACTTTATATTTTCAACACTATTCATACACTCAGTCATTTTAAACTGTTCTTAAATGGCACATTACTAGCAGTTACTTAAATATTAACAAATAGCACAATTCTTCTAGATGTGATGGTGTGTAGTCGGCATCTTCAAGTCTAAAAGTGTCGATTCTGAAACAAAACATACCTAAATGAAAAAAATGCAATAAGCAAAGTATATAAATATCATAATAAAAACTAATATTTTATTATTTTGGATGTGTGGGATTTTAGCTCCAATTGTTTCAAATTGAAACAACCTATACGAAAAAAATATTTTTGATTTTAATGAATTTATTGAAAATACATTATATTTTTATTGCGTTCTTCTAATTAATTTAATCTTAATTATTAAAATAGTTAATTGACATGAATTAAGTTAATTATTTAAATTGTAGGTTGCTATTTGTATGCCTTTAACGGCCAAATATAAAATCACTTTCTTTATTTTATACCTACTTGTTCAATCTATAATGTACCTATATTTGCAAATAAATAAATTGAAATTATGATAACCAGGAAAACAAACAAAAACTTTTATTTATTTGATAGTTATTAATGTACATAAAAAACACAGATTAGAAATTTGCAATGATCATAAAAATATAAATGTAAATAATAAAAATCACATTCAATAATATACAGAGAATTTTAAACATCGATTTGTCAAAGAACAACACTATCAATCCTTGATCTAGAGTTATATGGCTATCTCCATCCTCCTGTCCTATCTCCGACTGCAAGTAATGAAGATACACGCATAAGGTGGGCAACACTTCATCGATAGACGCGTGAATGTTGGTATTTATCGATATTGGTACGCGTGAATGTTCGTACGATGAGATACCGTCGTCGAGTTAATAATTAATTATCATTCATAGACGATTATCCTGCGCTTATCTTCTCGGATATGGTTATATGCCGCTTACAATTTACATTGTTCTATCACAGACTAGGAAATCAATTTTAAATGTGGATTTAACAGGTTCCTATTAAAGTCACAGTTATTATTAGGAACTTAAGAGGCAAATAAATGACAAATTCAATTTTACAGATTCAAGTTCGATATATTTAATCGGTAGTTAGACTTAAGTAACAAAGATCCAGTTTGACATTTTAATAGTTACCTGTAAAAAAAGTATTTTAGAACTGAAAGTTCGTTAGAATCGTGATTTGAAAGAGAGCGTAATATCTATCTCATTTTTTGTACTGTATTGTGGTGGAAAGTTTGTATTTATCGATAATATATAAATAATATTTATAATCAATGTGTCGAGAAACCGTTGCTAGGGTAATAATTAATAATCATTTATAGACGATTATCCTGAGCTTATCTTCTCGGATAGGGTTATACTCTTACAATTTACATTGTAGAGACTACGGAATTAAATTTAGATACTGATTTAACAGGTTCCTATTAAAGTCCCGTTTGGCCTTAAAGGCCTTTGCCTTGGCCTCGTGATTTAACTAGGTGGTAGAAAGACCCGAGTCCTCTCAAGTTCCAGTCAATCACAGGCGAACTTTGCATAACATATCTTACCTGCACCTACCTAACCATGAAGGTTTTTGGGTTGAACTTTTAGTCTATTAAGTGCAAATAAAGATATTTGATTGAGATATCTTTCCTCCTTCCTTCCTTTAATCCTTATAAGAAGGTTCTTATAACAGGAGCCTCAGGTAGAGCAATAAATTATAATTACATATTTTTCCTTAAGAAGTGTGCACATAATTAAATAATAAAAAACATTTTTCATTTCGAAAATATTTTGATAGATTTTTAATGTAAAAATTTTCATAAAGGAATATGGTGGGTCAAAATGTAATAAGTTAAGATAATATAGTCTGAAAAATTGGTTATAGTTTTTCATTTAAAAATATCAGGGAATCCGGGGAATTTCGCTCTGGGAATCTGGGGACGGAGAAATATAAAAAAATGTTTTTCATGACATAATCGATTAAAGATTTAAACAAAAATGAAACCTTTGCACTACATGTAAATGTTTGCATAATACATTTAAAGCATCATAATAAAATATAATTTCATAACATAAAGTCAATAAACTAAACGATAGCTAAACATATAATTATTTATTTAATCGATTTAAATCAACGTATCGTATTTAAATCACTAGCACGTGGGTATTTTATAATGAAATGTCACTTGATATTTCAATACTTTTAATAGTTACTTTTCAAGTTATTTAGTATTTAAATAAGCTTTTTAATTACTCCGATATTCTTTCCCTCTGTAACACTTTAGATAAGTGAATATGAAATGCCATTTATCATTAAATATAATAAGCATTAGTGTTTAAAATCATCTTTTAAGTTCAGGTATCATCTAACAATAAAAAATTGCAACTTACACATCTAAGCTCTTAGATCGTCGAAACCTACAGAATTTCCAGCGACTAATAATTTAATACATTTTAACTCACACCCTTTTTATCTTGTCACATTCCAGGACCAGAAATGTATTGAATCTTTTCAGTCTCTTTTTGTGTCTTAAATCTTTTCTCTTCTTTTGAGCGGTGATTTAGAGAAAAGGAACGGAAACATATTACATAAAAACGGTAAAGAGCTCCGAATTGGAATATGGAATTAATGTGGATCTTTTTCATAGTTTAAAGTAAATTTCTGTCAATATATTTTTATCGTGACATAAAAAACCTCGATGAAATAAATTGTCTTCACATATATCTAAATTTTATAGTATTTTACATCGTAAAGGTGTATAAAGGGGCAGATTCACATTATTTGTATCCCAAAATGATAGACAATTATCCTTTATTAGTTCCAAAGTGAACATCGATTCCTCACGGCATGGGTGTTAAGTAGAAATATAAACCACACATCCATTGTGCTTTATACCGGGTGAAAGAACCGCGTGGCGATGGCGTAACAACGCCATGAAGTTATCTCATAACTTTACGGAATACAACTTTGATTCATAAAAATACCTCAGGAAACACGTCTTAATTATTGGAACCTGGCGGTTGGATTGATGTTACATTTCTCTTTTTTTTTATTAATATAAGGGAGCAAACGAGTAGTCGGAGTCATTTTCACGCCGACGCCCATAGAGCTTACGTCGTCCATCCTCGTCTGCCATTGCCTTACCTACACACCACACGAAACGCGACAGCACAGCTGTCATTTTACTCAAGTTTCGAGTAAACGAGAGACACATCCCTCGTGCCGACCAAATTCAGCTACATGCTTGCATGGAGCGTGGCACTATCTCTTACTAAAAATGACACTATAGTATTTCCATAATACTAAAAATCTTTGTACTTTACAAAGTTAGGTCGGAATTTTCATGCGCGTCAACTTAGGTCCCTTAACGGCAGCTCATAACATAACTATTAGTGTTTATCGGCCAGTTAAGTTAACAATCGAGGTGATGTGTCAACTGCGTTTCATTCTTCGTGTCTGGGACATTATCTCCTTCAAAGGCAAACACAATGCGCTGCTAGGGTGACCATTCGCGCCTAAATGGCCGGGAACGTGTTTGAAATGAAATAGGCTTTATTATGCACTAAAACTATAAAGTAGAATATAGGAGAACACGATAAATAAATACTTTTGTGCATGAAAGTGCTTGAGTACAACATCTTCCAGAATTTTTTGCTTTCGTTCTTAACATGCACTACACCATGTAGTACCGCTTAAAATTGTGAAAGGTTTGTGGAAATAAATATGTAAATGCATAAAAAAGTATGAGTGCATTTTTTTGTGGAAAATAATTATGTTTTTTATGAAATTCCAGGGTGGTCTTATTGGCATTTATAAAACCTATTAAATAACAATATTATTGTATGATATACGAAATTTTGTATGATATACTTTTACGCAAATTCTATCGGTAATTTGGATAAAAGTTTAGTTAATACCCTCTTAAAATAAGATGATTACTACCTATCTCAGATTAAGGTGAAGGCATCATTTTATTACACTAAAGCCTACATTCAAATGAAAAAAGTAGTCTTACTTAAAACCCCCTGACAATAAGCCTACCACAGTTTAAAAAACATCATTATTTATTATTTTTATATCAATTATAAAATACTCTAAAAATAAGCCTACCTCAGTTAAAAAATATCATTATTTATTATTATTACATAAATCAATTAAAAAACTTACTAGTTAACAGATCCCACATAGGTACTATGTTGTTATTTTTTTTTGAGGAAAAAAATATTTTTTTTTGACTTTCAGGACCATCCTGAAGTGTCACTTAAAACGTCCTTAAACTATCGTGAAGTGTAGTCACCGCACAAAAGTGCATATTACCAAAGTATTACGACACACTGGAGTGTGTCACTGTGCTGAACTGGATACGTTATCATAACCAAACAGGGGGGCTGGTGGGAAATTACCTGCATTCACATGTGCGGAAGTTGGATGTTTATAGCATAACTACGGCCCACGGATTCATCCGCGTGAACTTCCATCCTGGTATAAAATATACTCTGACAGCATATTGTTAGCTGACTTACAGAATATATATAAAATGTTATGTGAATGTCTGAACATCTTGACACGACATCACGACACGATCTTGGCACGTTGACTGGACACAATTTTTATGAGATACAAGGGGGAAACGGTGGGAGCCTTCTGGTATTTGTCTATTCCCATAGACCTCAACCACCAACCCATACGCTATGTTTACGTGTTGTCATTCTTACACATTTCCCTCTGTGGAAGATTTTTGACGTCCAAAAAGTAATTGTAATTCTATTTTGAATAAAAACACTCATTTCATTTCATTTCCAATCCACAAGAAACTCACGACATAATATAATAATTCTCTATCACTTTTCCGCGGTACCGTAAGAGTGAGATGCATCCCGATCATGCCTGCCTAATGCGGCTGTAATGCAGCAATGATACTACAGTATAAATAATAAACTTATACTACTACTATCACTATGGCAAACCTCAACCATTATGGCGCAGCCTAAAGATTTACTATGCTTATTTTTTTGTTTAGTCTCAAAATTATTGTGTGTCGTTTGTGTTGTGCTCAAACAAATGTTATTCTTTCTTTCTTTCTTTCTTTCACTAATAACGCCGCTTTGCAAGAGATAGTGCTAATTCTGCATTGTATCTGAATCCACCCGTACCGATGTTGTACTTACTTACAAAACACCAACGTGAAGGCGCTGTTTATGAGAATACGGCTGTGTCAAGCCGAAAATTATTAATGTAATAAATTTATTTCCTTTTTTACACTACTAATATGTCGTTATACGCGATTATTTAACAACAATAATAAATATATAGCAGTAAAGCTTATCTAGTTATAAATAAATGTTTGTTAATTTAAAATTATCTGCGTCGGTTAAAAGTGGACGACATCACACAAAATAATTTCTTAACACTATGCGAATATTAAAACTAGCTTCCGCCCGCATCTTCGCCCGCGTGGATTTCGGACTTAAAAAATAATTCAAAATTTTAACTTATTATGTTATTCTGATATGAAAGCTATATTACTGTAAAGTTTCATGAAAATCCGTTCAGTAGTTTTTGTGTGACAGAGTAACAAACATCTTTACAAACTTTCGCATTTATAATATTAGTAGGACTATTATCGCTATTTATTTTACAATCCTTACGTTTCAGAAACTTGGTCACGAATGGACCTTCCAAATCATGATATTATATGTTATTAAAAGTACCGGAGAATTCATAATTATTTATTTGTTCTTTAAAAAACGTCACGATTGTAAAATAGTTAGATAAACCGCAATAAAATTCGTTAAAATAATTTTATTACGATATCTAATATGATTATACTTTACACTATTTGAACTTCTCTTTATCTTAAATTCATTGAAATAGTGAGAAGCAACTGAAATGTTTCGAAGGTGTAAACGCGTTAAGTGTTAAAGTAAATATGTATGAATTTCATACATAAAAAAATCGTTAATTCTAAAATTCCTTCTTGTACGCCGATGTACAGTTACATTTGTTTACATTCAATCATTATTTTCAATTATAATCATTCAAACAAACGTTAAGATAAGATCTAATATTCCACACCAAAATATTTTTCGTGATTAAATAAAAATTCACGAACATTATAAGCAAACGATATATTTTAATAAAATAATTAGAAATTAAAAAAAGAGACTTTTTGTGCTTAATTACCTACCTATCATATTTTAATAACAAAATACCACTCGAAGCCCCACAAAAAAATTTGAACAATATTTTTTGTTTACAATTTAAATCTAATAACTCACCGTGAATAAACTAACTGTCAAGTGAACTCGCGTGGTGGTGAGTTTCCCGGCGCCTGCGAGCGGCTGCACACGTAACTTGCACTCAACTGGGCGCTCTCTCCCATGGCTGTGCCGTAGATAATCATTTACCATGTACACACCATAAGGGGAACGTTCAAACACGCTTCGTTTTGATTTCCTAAGATTCCGCGCCACAAAACAATATGGAGTCAAATTTAGGTTTTCCTAAATAGATTACTTAATTTGACAGCGGACGTAAAATATTGATAGTAAATTTGAATATTAATTCAAAATAAACCTTTATATGCAACAATTAAACCTATTTATCAAATACAGAAATATCCCTACTCACATTATAAATGTGCACATTTGTTTGTTACTCTTTCACGCTAAAACTACTGCGATGCGAAACTTTGTACATAATATTATGTATATTCTTAGTGGTATTAGAAAGGGCACAGGATACTTTTTATTAAAAATATATGGACGCCATATAGGTCGCGGGTAAATGGCAGTTGATATATTATGAAAAACTGTCAAGTAGGTGCCGGACTCGCATATCCGCAGCTCCATCCGTATAGCATGTGAACTTATTACAGTTGACAAACTTAGCATTGTATTACTTCTTGTAAAAGATTGGTAAATCTTACAAGTAATGTACTTGGCGTATTGTTCATCATCATCATCAACATCAACATCATCATCATCATCATCATCATCATCATTATCATCAACATCATCATCATCATCATCATCATCATCATTATCAACAACAACAACAACAACAACAACAACAACAACAACAACAACAACAACAACAACATTATCATCATCATCATCAGCCGGAGGACATACGTCCAGTGTTGAACGCAGGCCTCTCCTAGATCGACCAAAGACCTTTTTTTAGTATGTGGGGGCGGCTTCCGAAGTCCATTATCATGCGCATCATGCATAGGTAATAGTTACGTCAACTTCAGTATATCATGAATGAAAGTCAGGATGGTGGGGTGGGATTATATCAAAAACTAGCGGACGCAAATTCGTTAATGTGAATCCGTTTTTTACCGCAGTAGGTTAAAAATTGTCTTATAGCCATCCTCATTAAATGGGCTAACTAGTACTGAAAGAATTTTTCAAATCGGAGCAGTAGTTACAGGGATTAGCGTGTTCAAACAAACAAACAAACAAACTCTTCAGCTTTATATTATTAATATAGATTTTGGCCATTCCTGAAAGATAACGAAACGTTGGTAATGTTTTAGTAAGAGATGCTATGATGTGTTGCATCTGATTTGAGTGGGAACCCATGGTCCATAGAGCTAGGAGGAAGAAGGAGGGTAATGTATCAGTTTACCTCTATGCGGATGTCTATGGGCGTAGACGACTGCTCGTTTGCCCCCTTCTACCATAAAAAAGCAGAAGAAATACAGGTTTTTTATAGTAGCGGTATAAGCGGGCAAACGAGCAGTCGGAGCCATTTTCATGACTACCGACGCCCATAGACATCCGCATAGAGACAGACTAGAGTCGGCAAAAAAAATAGAGAAGCTTAATAATAAGCTTAATAGAGAGCTGTTCCCTGTCAGCTAGGACCGGGGCCGTTGGCATTTTGCCGATTTGCCATCCTATAACCCGTGCTCCAGACACTTCCTGGTCGCTACACGGTCGCGTTGTGTGCGCACCATTGTAACACAGTTAATTAGAGAGTTTACGGTTGCGCGGATCGCGCGCGTAAAAACGGCATTCTTCATTCAATTGTTCGCCGGACAATAAAAGTCGGGGCGATCGGACTATTTGAGAATGATTAGCGGCTAGACGTTCCGTGTCACACGCGACGAATGATCATCATCATCTAGCAAGAGGTAGTGCTTCTGCATGCCGATTGTCCCGGCACGAGCGGTATCTCTCGCTTACACGATACCGGCGTAAAGATCCTCGTACAGAGAATCCCCCCGATGATGCTGCCTTGTCGTGACAAGGATACCCATACCGGACAGGCTTGAGAGAGCAGACTTAGAACAGCTCAGCTGGAGAGTCCTCCACCCGTCCGTCTGAGTCAGCAGACGGCGGCGTGGATTGTGACGACGGGTCGATTACGCATAGATTGGTGGCGTGCTCCTTTGGAGTATTAGGACGAGGGGTCAGGAACCTGACCCCATTGCACGGCTCCGACGACGTAGTAGGGATTTTTCAGACGCAGCCGGTCAGTCCCCAAGGAGAAGAAGTCTAACCTTCTGCGCCGAGGCCAGCCTGTCGCTAGAGGGCATGGCTGTATACGTTAAATATTCATTTCATCATTATCTTTATCTATTCAAACGTCTGTAACCGCCAACATGCTCCCCTAGCGACCCCTTGGTCGTAGATTCATTGGAGTCCTCTAAGGCAAAAGTCCTCTCCATACTATCCACTAGATGTTATAAAAATCGTTGGAAGGGTTTCTGAGATTCATATATTATACAAGAATTGAAAACTACTAATGTGTTAGTTTATAATATAACACAATTACTTATAACACAACTTAATTACAATTAATATATTTAATGTCCATACATTAATCCTAAAAGGAAAATGTACATTACTAATTACTATAAGTACTTTCATTAATTAGATCTTTGGTTCTTCCAATTTGCATTCATTACACCTTTGGTGGTCTGTTTCCTTAGAAATTTCCTTACAAACGTCACCTTATTTATATTGTTTTAAGGCTCCATTAGGGAAGAAATTCCACATATTAATGGGCGCATTTATCAGCATACCTTTTTATTAAGTAAACGCTGATTGAAGTGGAGAAAGTTGTTTTATCTGGAAACAAATAAAAGTGACTCAATAAAATGTGGCTGAGGGTTAAGTACGTGAAACCCACAACGATGATACGACCTACGAGACTTGAAAGTGCTGGGGTTCAAATACGATACGAAAAAAGTAGCATGATGTTATTGTACAATAATTTAGTAGATTTAGATGTGTAAAAATAATTCATCATAATATTATACATTTTACAAACTTATAACAACTAACTATATTTTTGTAAGGCAGTACGATAAAAATATGACTTATCGTATCCAATCCCAACCTGAACTTAAAAAGATTTTGCTAAAAAAATGTGATCTTAATTATGCAAAAAAATTTAAGTATTAATATACAGCTGATTGCTTATTTTCAATTTTTTTTTATTGTTACCAAAATATATAAAACTATACCCTGGTCCCCACACTAGGATTCCCTGTTTTCTTTAAAAAAAAAAAAAAAATTTTTTTTTTGAGCTGATTGCTTATTTATAAGAAGAAAACATACCATTAGAATGTATAATTAAAAGTTGATTTACATTCTTATACCCATAAATGGGCAGTTAGTTATTTTTATTTTTTACCTGACAAATAAGATGAAAAGAATGTTCGATATTTCTCAAAATCAAAATAAATACCACTAACTACACCTTATAGTCATTTGTATTTTCATAATGAATACCATAACTGCCTACAAGTAGGTAATTCAATCTAGAATACAATAAAGCAAATGTTATTTCTTAATCACCCAGTACTGTTACATTAATATTATGAAAGGGACGTTCAGAATACCTTGGAAAGCCTTTCTTTCATCTCAAACAGCGACTGTTTGATTGTTATCAAAGTGCTACCTCTCCTGTTTATTACAACTGTCATAAAATGATTCCACAACCATTGTACAAATTAAGCGCGACTAATGAAGCAGGAATATTTAAATGGAGATTATTAAAGAGAAAGTAATGTAAGGTCACGGTCCTAGCGTCTTTCATAACCTCAAGATGGTACTCGTGCTAACGAATGACAGAATGGGCACTTTGAAAAGCGAAATTGTTTAATTTGAATAACGAATCCTTTTAAATTAGTCACCATTGATGCACTTTTTTTTTAAATTTTCAATGGCGAGCACTGTCGTTCCTTTTTTGAATTTACCTTTTTTATCTTTAGTGTAAAAATCAAGGTTTAGAAAGTTTTGAGATGACAGTATGTTTTCATTTTGAATAATTAAACACACAATCATAAAATAAAATTGGAAATTGGGAAAGAGACGTATCAAAACAGTAATAACTAATAAATAATCTTTGGCCTCTACCTGTCACAGTCTGTTTGAATTCAGTTCTGTATTAAAGTAAGTTAATTAAGCTATACTCGTACAGATACATAATGAAAATTTATTAGATTTACATCTTTGTTTATAACATTTTTTTAAGTCCGACACCTACATTTTCTTCTCTTCTCTTCTTCATCCAGTAAAGGATCAAAATATTGTTCGCCCGATTGCCAGCCAACTGTCAACTTCAATCGCTTTAAAATCTCAACTAAAACCTCGTTATTACTAGAGGACATTTGTCCGATGTGTCTCCGAAACATCCACTTATTTTGTGAAATGTCTCGAGATATTTTAGTCCCGAGACATCGATACGTCTCTGTGGAATGTCTCGATACGTTTGTCTGCTACATAATACGAGTAACAAATCGCAACATTTTGTTCCACACACAATAATCACGAGTAATTCGCAGATTCAGATGATCACAGATGAAATGAAAGCTGGGCCCCAAATGGGTCAGTAATATCGGGTCAAAGGTAAGTGGCCTGCGCGTAACAGGGCCCTGATAATTGGACCCTAACTGAGCCGCTTATGTTACTCATTCCGCCTCTGTGTACGTTCATACTTTGTTACTTTTGTCGCTTTTGACTTTTACATGTTTTTGATAGGCGTTTTTTTTTTTTTTTTTTAATAGTAGGTATAGGGGGGCAAACGAGCAGTTGTAGCCATTTTCATGACTACAGACGCCCATAGACATCTGCATAGAGACTATACAGATGCGCTGCCCCCCTTTCTCCTCCCACCTCCATGGGCCACCGGCTACTTACACACCGCATGAAACGCGACAGCACAGCTGTCACTTCACGCCGGTCTCGTGTCGTCGTGCGTTAAAAACTGTTGGCCCTTTTTATACATAGTCTTTAGATATTTTTGAAATAAAACTTCTTTACGCTCTCTTGACTTGGGGAGCAAGCTGACGAATTCGTGAAGAGAGCGTTACTTAAAGTGTGTATGAAGTTTTACTTCCATAGTGTGGTCCAAAGCACACACTTTTTTTATTCTTCAGAGACTGCGTTTATACAGTTGAAGTGTTGCTCGACCATTCAGCAGGTGAGGAATCAGGAATCTCTGTGGAGCCAGCCCGCGATTATTGACAATGGCAGCAGAGCAGTCGTGATGATGTTGAACAGCCATGAAAGCCAAGTCATTGGAAAGACGAGGTCCAGGAGTGACATGATAAAGCCTGATGTTATGATGATATGTTGATGTTATGTTGATGATGATAAAAAGATGATGATAGTGATGATGCTGAAGCTTTTTAGCAATTGTAAGAGGAACCAACCAGGTCTCTTCGCATAACCTCCCTCTTAGATACAAGGAGATTATCAGAGGTGTTTTTAGATATCAATTGCTGGTTTGATTATTAAAGTGTTTCAGATGGCACTGTATCAAGAGGTACCTCTCCAGTCGTGCCAGCCTACTTCGACAGCAGTATGACTGAATAAATAACAGCACTACTGACTGAATAAATAACAGTACTAGGGTCACACCTCAAGATATGCGCAATAGAACTAGGTTCTATATCTCTTATCTACATCGTATTCGCAAGATATAATGTCTATAACTTGAGAGTTAAGCACAAAGCAGCACAGTAACCGCATATCAGAGGCAAGTGCCTAAAGCTACTGACGGATCACCTTTCTCCGGGTAAGTAAAAGTTAGACCGCAAGTTAGATCTTAGCAGTGCTTAGAACCTTTCTCCTCAACATCACAGACAGAGTCGCTGTCAGGCTATGCATTAAAGTGTTTTTACTATCATTCATTTTTAGGGTTCCGTACCCAAAGGGTAAAAACGGGACCCTATTACTAAGGCTCCGATGTCCGTCCGTCCGTCCGTCTGTCACCAGGCTGTATCTCATGAACTATGATAGTTAGACAGTTAAAATTTTCACAGATGGTGTATTTCTGTTGCCGCTATAACAACAAATACTAAAAAAATAAACAATATGCATATTTAAGTGTCCCCATACAATAAACGTGATTTTTTTGCTCCCATACAAAAGATAAGCTCCCGTTTTCGTAGATAATGGTACGGAACCCTTCGTGCGCGAGTCCGACTCGCACTTGGCCGGTTTTTGTTTAATAACTGTATGTTATTGATGATGCTGATAATGATAAGGAATAGTCCTTTTGGCAGTTGTAAGGGAAAACAGGGTTCTTAGATAAAGGGAGATTATATACGAAGCGTATTTTAATTCCAATTACTGTTTGGGTTATAAAGGAGCTACAGTCGGTGGTGTATCAAGATGTATACCTGGTCATGCCAGGCTGGGGAAGAAAGGTTACTCGAGTGGCGGCCTCGTGGAAGACGGAGTGTCGGCCTCCAACCCGGTGGACCGACTTGGTTAAGGTGGCCGAGAGCTGCTGGGACCATGATCTCTGGAGCTCTATGGAGCAAGCCTGTGTCTAGCAGTGGACGTCTTTAGGCTGATGATAATGATGATGGTGTCTTGTGCTTGCTTGTAATAAGAGGTAGTGACAGCTTGTCGTGTTTCGTGGCGTTTTAATGGCTGCCAACGCCCATAGACGTTGGCAGTCATCAAAATCAACGAATTTTAGGAAGAGGTAGTGCCATGCCAGCGCCATGACACTACATCCTCCTCCACAACGGAATTGGGCCGGCACGACCGGGGAAGTGCCTCTTGCTCACTTGATACCGGCGTAAAGTGACGGCGTCGCTGTCGCAGGCTCCGATTGCTCGTTTGCCCCCTTATGCTATAAAAAAATAGACATGCACATAAAGGTTAAACAGGTGTGTCATTCTCCTTCTCCTCCCTTTATCAGCCACAGGATCAAAACACCGCACGAAACGCGACAGCACAGCTGACAATCTACGCCGGTATCGTGTAAGCGAGAAGTACCTTCCAGGTCGTATCCATCACATCTTACTAAATAGATATTCTTCCTTAAAATATCATGACGAAGCTTCTTTACGTAAACGTAAAACAGATAATATCTGACATATATCCGGTGTACTCAATATAGAGGTGCCATCCGTCCGGGTTTCCCCGGATTTGTCCTAGTTTTGAGAGTGTCCGGGGAGCGTCCGGGTGGGGTTTTATTTGTAATCCGGATTTTGATTTGATTGATTTGATTTTAGAATGATTGATTTGATTCAAAAAACTAAGAAAAATTTGTGGTTACTGGAAGTATTTTTTTTAAGTTCGTCATTTAGTTTAAAATAGTAT
>LUGF01038697.1:170018-183001 GCA_001625245.1 Calycopis cecrops | reverse complement strand
AAACTGAACGCGGGTGAAAGCACGGGGCACAGCTAGTAATTATATATGATAGTGATAACGGTAAGGAATAGTCCTTTTGGCTTTTTTGTTTTCCATTACAACTGGGAAGGAAAACAAAAACCTTAATGGGAGATTATATATTTATACATATTTTAATGTAAAAAAAATATTTGAATTATAACGGAGCTTCAGTCGGTGGTGTATCAAGACGTATCCCTGGTCTGCCAGGCTATGGAAGAAAGGTTTTCGAGCGGCGGCCTTGCACCGGAAGACGGAGTGTCGGCCTCCAACCCGGTGAACCGACTTGGTTAAGGTGGAAAGCTGCTGGATGCAAGCGGCTCGGGACCATGACCTCTGGAGCTCTATGTGGAGGTGGCCTATGTCCAGCAGTGGACGTCTTCAGGCTGATGATAATGATGATATTGTCTTGTGCTTTATTGCTTGTAATAAGAGGTAGCGACAGCTGTGTTGTCGTATTTCGTGGCGTTTTAATGGCTGCCAACGCCCATATGATAGACATGCACATTGCACATGGAGGTTAAACAGGTGTGTCATTCTCCTTCTCCTCCGTTTATCATCCACAGGATCCTAAACACCTCACGAAACGCGACAGCACAGCTGTCACTTTACACCGGAATCGTGTAAGCGAGAAGTACCTTCCAGGTCGTATCCATTACATCTTACTAAATGGATATTCTTCCTTAAAATATCATGACGATGCTTCTTTAAGTAAACGTAAAACAGATAATATCTGACATCTGTCCGGTATACTTAGTGTTGCCATCCGTCTGGGTTTCCCCATGTTTGTCCTATTTTAGAGGGCGTCCGGGTAGCGTCCGGGCAGGGTTTTATTTGTAGTCCGGATTTTGATTTGATTTATTTGATTTTTGAATGATTGATTTGATTCAAAAACTAAGACTAAAAATTTCAAGTTTTGAAAGAAATGTTTATGGTTACTGGAAGTATTTTTTTTTTAGGTTCATCATTTACATAGTTCAAAATAGCATTAAAATAAATAAAAATTGATTTATGATCATTAAAACTATATTTTATTTTTCTGAGTACCTTATGAAAAATACTATTATCCGGGTAGGAAGCTCAGAAATCCGGGGTTCTTACGTGCCTTGTCCTGGTTGACAGATTTTTGAGATGGTAACCCTAGGTATACTCAATATAATGGCGCCTCTGTGACATAGATCTTGCCAAACAACTGCCAACACCTAATAAATGCCGGCGATTTTTATTCAAGCCTCCTTGATTGGCACGATAAATAGACAAGCTACTTGTAGCAGTTGAGAGGTCAACAGGCGACATAAGTCCGTGTCAACGAGTCAATGACACACCACACGCGTCGATCAACAAATACTTTATAGTGTGATATTTAATAGCGACTAGTGATGGGCGAAATTGGTCGTCGACATGGTCTTACCATGTCCAAGATCAAGTCTATTAGACTAGCAAGAAAAAGACCAGATAACACAATCCAATATGCAAGACTTGCAGTAGTACAGTCGTGCAATTGATCTAGTTCTAGAAATATTACGTCCGAGCATTTATTCATTAGGTAATACAGTGGTTCTTAATCGGTGGTCCGCGAACCACTAGTGGTCCTTGGAAGCATCTCAAGTGGTCCACGAGGCATGCCAGTACCTCCAGATCAATAAACAGAATTTTCATTAGGCCGCGGACCACCCAGTTGGGGTGATATCCGCGGCATAACGAAAATCTTGGCAAATAGTCCTTCAGGACAAAGGTTAAGAACCACTGAGGTAATATGTGATCGGACCAGCCATTGCCGGAGGTCCTCCACCCGTCCCTCTGAATCAGCAGATGTCGGCGTGGATTCGGACGACCGGCGTGGTGTGCTCCGTTGGAGCATTGGGACCAGAAGTTAGGATGGGAACCTGACGTTGACTGTTTAGTCGGTAGGGGAACCCAGTTGTCGAGCCCGACACTGTACCCGGTTGAGCCACCCGGGCTCCTGGGTATCGTGCGTAAAGGCATTCCCCTGCGTTACCAGAAAAAAAAAATAATGTGATTTGAGTTAGCTTTCTTGCTAAGAGTTGGCATATGCATTTCTGGTCGAGTGTTGACCAAATACGTAAAACTCATAATGATTATGTATGTGGGCGTATAGACATACACACGCTATGACGGATAGTTTGTCGGCTTCTTCTTCTATCGTGTCAATGGCACCATTTAAATTGACTAATTTCACAAAAAATTAAAAATGATTAAAAATTAGATTTTGCCGAACTAGTCATTTGTTACGGAAAGGCCAGCATCTGACACCTGCATGAGGTCGGCTTTAGTACAGTTGGTAGGGCACAGAGGACAGGACAAAAGATGGGACACGTCCTGGTCTCGAGCACCGCAGTCCCACTCCGACCTAGTGGCATAACCCCACCTTACCAGGCTAATGCTATAAATATTGTTACAATTTTATTAATCATGTGCAAGACATTTTTATTACTAACCATTTATCACAACTTTTAAAAGTAGAACAAAAATTTTGTACAAGTACATCTATTAACAGTACAGCTGTATGGGATGACCGAAACCAAGATCAAGATCAAAACTAGACATACTCCAGCAGGACCAAGACCAAGACACAAATCAAGACCAAATAAACTATACAGAGACCAACTCGTCAGACTCGGCCAGACCTGGTCTTACTTTGCTCATCACTATTAGCTGCGAGATATTGAAAAAAACTGTTCATCATCATCTCCGACATGCTACTGGAGCTTACTCCTCAGGAACCATTAAGGTTCAACCTCATATTTGGCCGTAGCTTATCTATAAAAACATTCTGTTACAGCCAGTTACTACCCGGTTACATTATCTCTGGAGTTGGCGTTGATGACGTCATGTCGCATCGGCGCTGACCGTACTGACGCAACAGGGCGAACGCGGGGCCGTGAACGGGGAACGGGGGCGGGGCGCACATTCCAGCCAGGTCCACACATAATGTGATCGAGTAGTATGCGCGACCTCTTCTGATGAGTAGCAACGCCGCAGCTGCATTGCACCCAAACGGGCTGGATTGACTGGCGTGTCGTCTTAAATAACATCGCCGCAAAGTAATAGTTTCCGGTGGTCTATGGACCAGGTAATGATTTGTGTGTCATATACTATAAAAAATATCTGCATTACAATATTTATTAGCGTGGGTCGTCATCGCACGGGTCCGACCGCTCGTTTGCTCTTGTACACTACAATAAGGCACGGCCATCACTTTCTACAAATTGTTGTGTAAACACGGCACCCATCACGACAGGCTTTACGGCGTCAAAACGTCACGAACAGTTGCCTTCGTTTGGTGTTTCAGGGTTACGTAGTCAAATGTTATAATATAAGAAACACGAGTCGTCGTGGTCCATTGGCAAGTAAGTATATGATAAGACAGAGACGTGAGGTCCCGAGTTTCAATCCCGGTTCCAATAAATCAAAAAGTTTCGTTTGGATGTTTTTTATTTTTAATCCTGCACAATTGGCAGGTCTCCGCCAAAATGGTCGTCGCAGGCGAAATTCGGTTAGAAAGACTTCATAATATAATTTTTAATTTATCAATGCAATGACAAACTGGATACAAGGAGTATACTTAGTCTGGCCATAAATACAATTACAATTAAAAATAAAAAAATATTACATTTGAATTTGGAATCTTTCATTTTTATACGATTGTTCATTGTGTTTTCTCATTTTGGTGCCAATACATTGTACAATAATTTGAGATATTAAAATGGAGTGGGAGAAAGTGGCAGAAAGAGAACAGAATCGCTGTGATTGCATTACACAAAGTAGGTATGGAGCCAAATGCAATTTTTAAAACTCTCCATACACTTGGTATTAGTCAAATGTTTGTGTACCGGACTATTACCTAATACGTACAGGACTTCCTCTGTTTGTGACAGAGAAAGATCTGGCCGTCCACGTAGTGTTCGTACGAAAATGGTGGTCCAAGCAGTAGGGGAAAGAATTCGAAGAAATCCTGTTCGAAAGCAAAAGATTTTATCGCGGGAAATAAGGATAGCACCTAGAACAATGTCGCGTACCTTAAGAGATGACTGCAGCCTGCATGCAGCCTATAAGAGACGCACTGGTCATTTCTGAACTGATAAATTAAATATGAATAGGGTGTTAAAATCGAAATAACTACTGAAGCGGTACGCAAAGGGAGGTCACAGAAAAAAAATTGTCTACGGATGAGAATTTTTTTACAATTGAGCAACATTTTAACAACCAAACTGACCGTATTTATGCTCAAAGCTCTAAGGAAGTTTTTGGCGTTTACATACTCCCATTTACATCCGCCTATTTTTATGGAGACATGCGTACTTTCTCTCCCCCCTCACAATGGGATACTCACAAATCATATATGCCATCCCATTTCTGCAATCTACTCATCCTTCTATGTAATACAATGATCTCATTCACAAAAGAATACACTGTCCCATTTCTGCAACCTTCTCATCCTTCTATGTAATAAAATGATCTCATTCACAAAAGAATACACTGTCCCATTTCTGCAACCTTCTCATCCTTCTATGTAATAAAATGATCTCATTCACAAAAGAATACACTGTCCCATTCTGCAACCTTCTCATCCTTCTATGTAATAAAATGATCTCATTCACAAAAGAATACACTGTCCCATTTCTGCAACCTTCTCATCCTTCTATGTAATAAAAGGATCTCATTCACAAAAGAATACACTATCCCATTTCTGCAACCTTCTCATCCTTCTATGTAATAAAATGATCTCATTCACAAAAGAATACACTGTCCCATTTCTGCAACCTTCTCATCCTTCTATGTAATAAAATGATGTTATTCACAAAAGAATACACTGTCCCATTTCTGCAATCTACTCATCCTTCTATAATGTAATAAAATTATCTCATTCACAAAAGAATGCACTGTCCCATTTCTGCAACCTTCCCATCCTTCTATGTAATAAAATGATCTCATTCACAAAAGAATACACTGTCCCATTTCTGCAATCTTCTCATCCTTCTATGTAATAAAATGATCTCCTTCACAAAATAATACACTTAATATATTATCAATTAGATTTCCCATGGATTTACTACGGAATCCGCGTCACCTCGCGTCGCTTTCTCTTGGTACACACAATTGATATCAGCCGCTGTAATCCTATTAATGTGACAACTACATCCAAATTGTGTACTCCCAGCTTACTTGCCTTTGTGGCGCTGATGACTGGGGAATGTGTTTCATTCATGGCTTATTACGGCTATTGACCAAAGGCGTCAACATCATCAGGCGTTTGTTACAGTGCAGCTATTGGCACTATGGTTTTTTTATTGTAGATTCAGGGGTGCAAAACGAGCGTTTGGAGCCATGTTCATGACTACCGTTATCATTATAGAGGCTAAACAGATACGCTGCCCTCCTTACTCCTCCCACCTCCATGGCCACCACCTATTTACACACCGCACGAAACGCAACAGCACAACGTGCAGTTTATGCACGTTATGCAGTGTGCCACTACCTCTTGCTAAGATCTGGGGAGGTAGGTACTCGATCCTTCCACCTTAAACGAGGTGGCTATATTTTCGCGTTTTGGGCGGTTTATGAGAAGCTTGTCTGGGGCGATGGGGTGAAGGGGGGCCCTTCAGACCTTGTATCGTTAACTGTGCTGATGTTGATGGGTTTTTGTGACCAGCAAATAGCTCTGAATGCTCGTTAGCTAGTCCTATGCTGTTATTAATTTTTAGGGAATATCTTCATCAGTGACTAAAGATGAGGATGATAAAGTGTAAGACATAATATAAATCTAGTTCTTCTAACAGCTGTATAACCTAAATTCCAGCTTGCCAGTCGCAATAACTGTATTTATAATGTTTCAATATCGTGAGAAAAACATTGACACACATATTTGTTAATATTTTAAGGATGATGTAGGAAGAGGTAGTGCAACGCTGCAGGCTTGCATGCAGCCGAGTTGGGGCGGCACGACCGGGGAGGTACCTCTCGCTTACACGAGTTCGGCATTAAGTGACAGCTATACAGTCGCGTTTCGTCAGGTGCGCATCTGTGTAGCTTCTATGCGGATGTCTATGGGCGTCGGTAGTCATGAAAATGGGTTCGACTGCTCGTTTGCCCCCCTATGCCATAAAAAGTGTAAGTAGCAGGGAAGCCCAAAACTAAAATATGCTGGACTGGGAACACTCCGAAGGATGTGTCCTCGTTACTGGCGTGAAAAAAAAATTATGTGCCAAGACAAATGTGTAAAGATCGTGACATATAGAGCTCGATTCGAAGATGTGTTGTTGTATTTATTCATTTACGACAGTTTTGATTCAATAAATTAAGCGATGGTTTAACATTGATAGTAAAAAAAGTATTTTTAATGGATTGAAAACGGTTTTTAAATAAAACAGCAAAATTTGTAATAAGATGAATAAATTTGTATCTATAATATTCTTGTATCTGTCTATCTATCTTATTCTTATATTCTATAGTGTTATTCTATCTTATTCTTTCACACAAAAATTACTAAACAGATTATGAAAAATTTGGCACAGATAGGTATAGATAACAATATGAAATGACATAAAGGTTTACGTTTTATTACGAAAAAATTAATGGCATATACGTTTCGCAGCTAAATCCGCGGGACGCAGCTAGATTAATATATCTCCCTGCATAATGTATCAATTTCCATTTTGATAGAGATCAGTGCGTTCAATTTAATAATACGAGTATAGGCATTCAATTTCTCATAAATTACCATAGTTATTACATCAAAGTTTACTATACAATACATCATTTATTATGTCCACTTAATTATATCACCTCACATACGGAAATTGATGAGGTTTTACATCGACATACGACCATTATTCGACCATCATTTGACCATAATGTGACAAACACGCGCCATTAAGTATCCTTTATTTGGTCGTGAATTATCCGAACCATTTAACACAATAATGACGTTTTTAATCATATCCATGAGTGATTTTAAAAATGATAAATACGAAAATGTGTTAGATGTTAGCAGCGTTTTCAACCGCCAGCACTCCTTCCTTTTTAAGGGGAAACTCTATTATAATATAATAGAGTTTGTGTACCGGGTAAATATAGTATATTACTACATATATCCTGACAATCAATGGAGCATCTACTCCAGTGCCCGCTGTGCCCAAGAACTTGCACATTCGAGGACCTACTCAATGCCAATACTGCCGCTAAAAATGTGGCACAGTACTGGGCACATAAAATTTGATCGGCTGAACACTGACACGAGAAGGAGAAGAAGGGGAAACCCTGTGTATTTTACAAACGAAATGTAAGCTACATTTCCTATATAGATATAGGTCTGACCCAATATAATATATAACTGAGATAGTTATTTATATTGGCCCATAAACAAATTGAAATTATAATAATATTGCTATAATATGTTTTATAAAACGTTAGTGGGGTGGTGAAAGAAAACAAATAAATTAAGAGTAAAACAATAAAACAATGTGACTCAAGAGGCCGAAATTCCACGCAGCTTTTAATCTGATCGACACAATATTCTGTCACACACTGTACTCGATAAATCAAACAACAACTTTATCGCAGTAAACAAAAGTATAAAGATGTTGATGGAGGAAAACAATAACAAGAAAAGCTTTTCCTATTTGATTTTCCTTTGATCGGAAGGTCGTTTGTAATTTATTTGTTAATTTTTCTAAAGAATTATTGTTATGGGATTTGTTTTGAATTGTTTATAATTAGTAAGTAATATAATTATTTGGAACCAGACTTCATTACATGCATCATTATGCATGCATGCATATATATTATATACACACAGCTGCTAGCGGTGCCGCGCGCACGATCTAGTCTACTCCGAGAAGCACCGATAACGCGGGCCCTTCGAACTCTTAACCTTATTGCAGACCAAACTGACATATTTGTTTGTTCTCTCAGTGAATTCGCCAAAATAGCGACTAAGATAATCTCCTATGAAACACAATAATTGTAAATAATAATGCAATATTTGGAATCTACATGTAGAAATATAATTTTTAAATCTGTTGCACTACTGAATTACTGTACCCTGTAATAGTAGTTGTACGAAAGGAAATAAATAAATAAAATAAAAATAAAATATTTTTTAATCTTTCAAAGCTAAGTAGGTACTCGTAAATTGCCTAAAAGTATGGAGAAGACTTTATTGTTTTCTTTTTTTTTATATTGTACAAGGAGGCAAACGAGAAATTGTTATTTAAAGCTAAAATCTATTTACATGAAAACAGTGACATAGACATCTGCATAGAGGTTACACATACGCATTGCCCTCTTTCCTCCTCCCGTTCCATGGGCTATTGGCTACTTACACACCGCACGAAACTGCACAGCTGTCACTTTACGCCGGTCTCGTGTAAGCTTAAGCGTGGCACTACCTTTTACTAAGAATGAGCAATATAAACAATTACAACGATTTTCTAGACCAGACCTAAAACCCATCATAAAAGTCAATACCATAATTCTTAACACCTTTTCACTTTCACCACTATTAAAATAATAGAGATGGAATGCCGATAGGTTATCAAATAACCCATAAAAATTATGTTAAACGAAAATGCTTTTAAAATACCAATCGAAAATGGTACTCACAGTATAACAGAGATAGCATGGAGTCGGCTTTATATGATTTTTTGGATGTTCATTAAAATAATATCTTATGAACCTACGCGTAGTAGTAAGTTTCGAAACTAACTATAAAAAGTTTACGGCTAACAAATGACTAATTTTTAACTCATTTACTTTAGTTATCTGTGAAATTTATGGGTTTCTCTAATCACATAATTACATAATAACCGTGTTGTATCGTCTAAGGGTTCGGCTGATAAGTGCCCAGTAGTGAACAAATGATAATGTGTACGTATGGTTAGATATTCAAAAATAGAATATAATTTAAAAAAAAATCAAAAATTTAATAGGATTATGAATATTACCTATGTTTAAAAATAGAATATGACTTTTTGCCTTTAAGTTTTTTTTTTCAACCGATCACCAGATCCACATGTTTTGGCTTTTGATATAATTATTAGACTTCAACTGATGCAGTTATTATTACGTAATTATGACGATTAAGAGATACGACTTTGTTATTATGCATCAGATATTTGTCTTAATAATTGCTTTTTTCTTACAAATTCTTTAAATACAAGTGTTATATGAATTAGAGACTTTGATACACATATTTTTATATAATATACTAGCTTCAGCAAGCAGCTTCGTCGCGTGGATTTCGGACTTCAAAAATTGAATATAACATATAAACCTTCCCCTTGGAACAGTCTATTTAAAAAAAACCATCAAAATCTGTTGCGTAACTTTAAAGATCTAGGCATACAGACACACAGACAGCGGAAAGGTACTTGGTTTTATACTATGTAGTGATTAATAGAAATTATATCCCAAGCTAGCTTTGAAGAAACGAAACGAAAAAAAACAACAAAAGAAGAAGGAAAAAAAGGACCTTGTTTTACTTGAGAAATAAGAAGAGAGATCTTTTGCTGGATGATATGATGCAACTAATGTACCTGATAATATAAATTGAGTTTTTTAGAACCCAACACGAGTTCCTGTTGAAAATTATTTTTTTACAGGATAATGAGGCAAACGTGCAATCGGAGACATTTGAAGACTATCGACGATAGACACGCGCATAATCCTTGTGCTTGTAAAAAGAACAGTGCCCGCCTTCCCTGCGCTCCTCCAATGGGCCACTGGACCAACCGCACGAAACGTGACAACACAGCACCGCTCAACGCTGCGTCGGGCGAAGGCGGTATACGCGCCTGTCCTGTCCTGTCCTGTCCGCCTGTGCCTGGATGTGTGCGGATGGATTTTAATTTTTACGCGGATTTGACCAGTTTGATCCCAGACACTGACAAGAATGGACGCTGATGTGACACACGATGATCAACGCAGCTATGCGGCTCCCCGTGTGTGAGGCATCGCCGCTCTGCGCGGAGGGGCGGTGGCGGCGAGAGCACCGCTCAACCGCGCGGTCTGGCGGTGCACGTGTGTTTGGTATCAACGGATTTAATAGAGCCCAATGCAACTTGAGATCCGCTTCACCGCACACTTCGCGGCGGTGAGCCGTGAAGTGTGAAATCCGCCTTAATATAAGCGGCACCTCATAGATCGTGCCCCCCAAATCTGCTTACATCTGATAACATAATATGATAAACATGTTTTATGTTTATTTCATCCCAACATACGCCTTACACACCCAAACAACACAAAACCTTCCGCTAAGTCCCATCACGTCGAAGCTCGAAGGGTAAGCACCGGGGCCCCCAGTACTGGATCTAGTTTACGCCCGGAGATCACTCGGCCGCGTGTCTGTATGTAAATAAATTAAATTTTACACCGTGTCCAACTTTAATCGGCTGACGGGAATAGCGTAATCGCTCCTGTCACGGAAATCGTATAGAGCTGATACAATATTCATTGTTGTCCATTTAAAAAATGTTATCTCTCTAGCGTCTTCAAGTGGTAGTGCAGTATCGTGCGTTTAACTACGTAGTGGAGCGTTAGAGCCTAGAGGTAAGTATGTTCTGCCACACACTTGTGCGGTATAATATTTTTAGATGGCCGACATTATTCTATCTATATTTATATGACACTATAGTGCTGATATCCGTTCATCATTTTTTATATTAATAAACTGTATCATTGATATTATACAACTTGTTTACAATATCATTGAATTTGTATAATAAAAATAATATCATAATATTATTGGTACAGTTTATTAATATAAAAAATGACGAAAAGAAATCAGCACTGTAGTGTCAAATTGGATGTAGTCGTGTAGGTACTATAATTATATATTATTAGACAATTGATATTAGTTAGTCCAACATAAAGTTGGTTAGTTTTATATTGGACTACCTAATATTAATGTTCTAATTCTTCTAATTTTAAAGAAGATTTGTTCCACCCTTGCCCCGTTGCTAAAATTAGCACTCTCATAACTTCTTAAAATTTGTATTTGTAAGCACTTGTTAATAATAATCTTAGCCAAGTAAATTTAAAGTTAATAAAAATACATTTCTGTTCCATTCCGTCAGCAAACAGATGCTTTAATTTGAATTTGACCACAAATAAAATTATATTCATGAATAATATCAACTGTAAAAACCAAATACAAAATGAATATTCGTAAGTACTAACAGCTCCATATAGATATAAATTCCAGAAGCAGATCATTGTAATATCGAGTGGAGGGCGCCGGGACCGCGTGAACCTCGATCCGGTTCTCACTGAACACTCCTCCGACTCACCGGCCACCGGCCACCGGCTCCGGCCGTCCGATAGACGTTCGATTAAACCCCCACAATGCGGTAGCTCGGTCGATATCATCATCAAAACTTTCTGTCTTAATAATGTGATATCTCTTTTTATAGTATAAGGAGCAGACAAACATTTTGACGACGCCCAAAGACCTACACGAAATTGTTATGCACACGTGTTTCTCTTCCCCCCTCCTCCCCTGTATGGGCCACGGGAATCACACGAACTGCATGAAGCTGAGGGGATATCCTTAACAGGCATATGGTTTTTCACTAGAACATGCATAACATTGCAATCGAACTATAATAAACCTGAATACTTTAAGTAATTTTACATTACAGACACTTCAGATGATTCACAGCAACCATTGTAACGGGTCGAGGTGACAAAGTCGCTAAAAATATTTTCTTCTCAAAAAACACTAATATGATATTAATCAATTTTGAAACTTCACTTTAAGAATATTTAATTTTCAACATTTCGTTCAATATCAACATTTCATTCAATATCAACATTTCATTCAATATCAACATTTCATTCAATGACAACATTTCATTCAATATCAACATTTCATTCAATATCAACATTTCATTCAATATCGACATTTCATTCAATATCAACAGTTCATTCAATATCAACATTGCATTAATTATCAACATTTCATTTAATATCAACATTTTAATCAACATCAACATTTCATTCAATATCAACATTTCATTCAATATCAACATTTCATTCAAAATTAACATATCATCCAATATCACCATTTATCCAAAATTTACAACCCGGATACTAGAAAAGCACCTGGCTCTGCCCACAAAAGAATGTAACACATTTTCGTCGTGAAAGCTTTAAATAAAACGTAATAACAAAATTCATCTATTTTAAGTGCGAACGCCATAACAATCTGGCTTCCATCAAAATCGGCGTTACTTTCGTAAAAGTGTTGATTTATCGCATGCGTGGGCTTCCGTAGATATTTGGCTGCGATTCTCCGAACTCGTCGCTTATCTCTCATTACTTGAACGAATTGGTTATAGAATGGATGAATGGATAAATAACTGCCGAAGTAAAAATAGTTTAAGTGTGAAAATAGTGAAATTATTTAGCGATGTGTTCTGGCGTTTATCATGCGAGAATTAATAGTACATTGAGTGTTTAATGTTTTTGACTGGCTGGCGCAGTGGTACAGAGCTCGGATAGGCGGAGCATGTTACGCCAGGGGTTGCGGGTTCGAATCCTGAAGGTCATGGACACCGCTGCAACGGCACACTACGTTAGCCTAGCCCCCGTGCTAAGTACCGTAAGGACTTGTGTTACAGGTACTAGACAACGGAATATATTCAATATGTTTTTATAAAGTTAAGAAATACAATTTATAAGATTTTTATTATAGAAATACATGTAATACATAGATAAACATCCATGACCAAGGCGGGATTCGCACCGCGACCCCTGGCTCTACATGCTCCACTTATCAGAGCCGTGTACCACTGCGCCAGCCTGGTCGTCAAACTGCAACCCCCTTATTAATAAACATAGAATAACTCTATCCAAGGAATAACCTTGTAATAAACTGACATCTGTCAAATTCCATAATAAAAAACACAAAAAAAGTATGGAATTTGACAGATGTCAGTTTATTA
>LUGF01038697.1:146436-169119 GCA_001625245.1 Calycopis cecrops | reverse complement strand
TATAGAAATACATAATATAATACATAGATAAACATCCATGACCTAGGCGGGATTCGAACCCGCGACCCCTGGCGCAACATACTCCGCTTATCCGAGCCCTGTACCACTGCGCCAGCCGGTCGTCTAAATACGTTTACTAGACAACGGAATATATTTAATATGTTTTTATAAATTTAAGAAATAAAATATATAAGATTTTTATTATAGAAATACATGTAATACATAGATAAACATCCATGACCAAGGCGGGATTCGCACCGCGACCCCTGGCTCTACATGCTCCACTTATCAGAGCCGTGTACCACTGCGCCAGCCTGGTCGTCAAACTGCTAACGTCTAATCAGATAGGCTCTAGAATTCACAATAATAATGAAAAAGTTCATTCTTACAGCTGCGAATCTGTATCATCTTCGTCGTCACCACTATCGTTTTTCAAGGAGTCCGTGCCGGCAACTACACCGCCAGGCAGCCATCTTTATATTGGGCATATGGTAACAAAAATATACGACGAGTAACCCACGTCGCTTACGTATTTTTCGCATTTTCTCCACAAAATCACCTTTGTTGTTAAGAAGTAAGCTCAACTACGTGTCAGAGCCACACAGTTTCAATTGAAATCAACCGTTACTAATTACGATCTTAATCTACACGTTGTACAGATGCAGTCACAGATTAAGATAATAATAACGAGCACGTAACACAACACGCACTGGCGTCGCGTACGCAGGTTGCGCCGCACGCACCGTCAGCGAGCGGTGTCGGGTTCGCTTCCTGCCCGCGCCCCGTCCACTGGACCACTACATAAAACAATATGTTTATTCGCTTCTCTAATTTTACTATCGCAATTTTATTGTCGCATTAGGTATGAATTATGCTTGGGTTTCATTTGGGACGTTTATAACACCCATAGATCTTAGATATATAGAAGGAAGTAATGCGAGCCGTAAGACCTATTGTATAATTTATTTTTCGAAATAAATATTGTTTTTATGTTAATCCGATATGCATATATCTGTAACAAGTTTCATTTAAAGAGATTACGTAATTTTTACGTGCAACAAAAGTTAATTTACATACTTAATATAAGTTATAGCATCTACATATAATTGGACACAATATGTATAATTAGTAAAATGTACAAGGAATGTATTGCGCCAGTTATACTAATTATAATATAACTCTTTCTTGTGTGTTATTTTGAATTTCTAATAACAGTCAGAAATTGGGGTGTAGCCGAAATTCGGCGATGCCAAAATTTTACGTCTTAAAATAATGTCTAAAAATAAAATAAAAGTAACCTCTACAAATAAAGAATACAAAAAAGGTCTCGGCCATAAAAACGGACACAAATTTAATTAGCGAACTGTACAAGGAATCTACAACACTGGGTATGCAAATATCGTTTACTGTTTGCAAGTAAACTCGTGCACAGCTGATATAAATCTTTTTTGCATGGAATATGATAGGGACCGTTACCCGCAAAGCGTGTTATTAAATATCATCTGTTGCATATTTTTAAAGGTAAAAGGTAAATGAAAAATACCTGATTAAGGGCGTATATACATTAGTGTTTTTTATGACAATCTACTTTTGTTTCCATTTTTGACAGGATATATTGGCAAGAATTATGTAGTTGATTTGTTAATCTCTTTTTCATTATTAAGTTACCAAATTACTCGTAACAAAAATTAGTTCATCATCGACTTACTTTGAAGAAGCATGGGATTTGGGCAGGATGATCAAGCGCTCCATCCTGAAGAATATCTTGATATCCTAAATTTCATAAGTACGGCAGCTACAAGTTAATGGTAACATTAAGTAACATTAATAAATAAAAAAATCTTGACATATTTTAGACATCTATAACTATAGTTAATAAAGTTAATATATACACAAAACAAAACAAGTTATCATTTTTAAAATTGTTAACCCAACCTATTCATTATTTTACTTTAATTTAAAGTAATATTTGATAGCAAATGCGTTGTGCGCCTATAATATAATAAGTAATAATCAAATACACATAAGGTACGCACACTGACAAGATGTACACCCGTCTTTAGACACAATAACCTGTAATCGTGCACGTGGAACTCATCCTAGTGCAAACAAAAGCTACACAGTCGTGCGCCGGCGCAGATCGCAGCGCGCCGCCGCCCACTACACTCGGCCACGAATATACGTCACTAAATATTTTAAACGATTTATTATATATTTTCATATACATACCTTTTTTATATTTATCGGTTATGATGTCTCTTATTGAAGTGTCATAAATTAAATCAATTGTTAGTGGAAATTGTATTTATTTATTTAAAATTATTATTAAAAATTAGTATAAAAAGTATATTATTTAATACAAGTATAAAAAGTATAAGTATTCAAAAATGTATAACGTATTTATTTACAAAACATCATAAGGTTCGTCATCTTGGTAAATATATTCTAGAATTAGGTACACGAAAACCAATTCTTATCAATTCTTCTCATTAATAGGGGAATCCCGAGGAGATGACCAGCAGTAGCAGTAGTAGCAGCAGGCGATGATGACGATGCAAGTTCTTAAACAGCCCCTGTGTAACTGTCCAAAGTTCCGAGCTAGCAAATCCTATAAAACAACTTGATAAACGTTTTAGAACATTAAGTAAGTATGTTTAAGTAACATTAGGGACATGTTGCATTATATTTATTTATTAAGTTCTCTTTCTGTTAAAACAATATATTATGCATCTTTTTATCCGCAGCTGCACATATTTTCTAACATGTATACGATAAGCCCACGACGTATTATTAATCATAGATTAAATTATAATTCTTATGGAGACTGAATATCATAACTACTTGCAGGTAATCTATCTTTTACTATTAGTTATTTATAGTAAGGGGACGCTAGATTATATTATGATACATTGGAATGAATATTCATAGGTTATATGAGCTAGGCGGAAATTAGCAAAGCTATATTAATTGTTCGTATATCTAAGCCGACGAGCTTCGTTTTTACCACTATAGACGTCAAGGAATAAAAGAAAGCAAATTATGATTTACAAATACAAAATACAAATACAAATCTTTATTGCAATCATGAGTACAAAGGTGGTGACATTTATATGTCCATACATGATACCCTGTTAGGGCGCAGCAACTTAATATTACAATTTTAATATTTATATTACAAGACGTCATATCGTCTCACTTTAGTTGGTACTGTCTTCAAAAAATCTTTTAAATTATAATAACACTTATGTTTGGTAAGTAAAGGAAACTTTATAAGTCATTGTTGATTTCTTATTATTTATAAGATATAAAAATCATATAAGGTACATATAAAACAAATATGTAGGTAATACAAAATTCTATAGAGTTAGATGTAGTAAAAGTTTATTGAAATTGTAATACTATCCTTAGATAATAATGGGTACGATATAGGTACTTAATCATAATTAATTTAAAACTAAATAAATATTATCGCTTTTTCCTTTAATAAAGATTAGTGAAACACATTGTTTAATTATTACGATCTGGTTACGATTATAATGTACTAGCTTCCGCCCGCGGCTTCGCCCGTGCGGATTTCGGACTTCAAAAATGAGTCATAATTTATTATGTTATTCTGATATGAAAGCTATACTACTGTAAAGTTTCATGTAAATCCGTTCAGTAGTTTATGTGTGAAAGAGTAACAAACATTCTTACAAACTTTCGCCTTTATAATATTATAGTAGGATTTATTTATAATTATATTGACATAAATACAGCCACACCATAAACATACCGGTGCGGTGACAACACGGCACAAGCACATCGGAACATCTGACACCAACAGCAGAAGTCGTCAAGTCGTAAATAAGTAAAAGATTATCCAATTACATGTCGACTGCCGCCGCTGTGGTGGTACACCGACTATTACGCGTCATAAATAACATAGTCATTAGTCAATCAATTAGTTGGTAGAAATAAAAGGTGTTCGGCTCTTGTACTATAAATTGATAGGCGGACATTGTTTTGGGTTATTAGGTGATAAATATGCCGGATTTAATGAGAGGAGTGACACGCGAAGCAGCCGGACCGGCACGGCCGGGGAGGTACGCCTTTCACACACACACACAAAATTTCGTCAAAATCGGTCCAGCGTTTTAAGAGAAGTTCAGTGACATATACACGCACACAAGATATTTGTATATATTCCTACTAATATTATAAATACGAAAGTTTGTAAAGATGTTTGTTACTCTTTCACACAAAAACTACTGAACGAATTTTCATGAAACTTTACAGTACAGTCCGAAATCCACGCGGGCGAAGCCGCGGGCGGAAGCTAGTATTGAGATAAAGATAAAAATGTATACAAATTCACACTTTAGTTATTATGAAGCCCTGGTACAAAATCCAATTTTAACTTTTAACACGAAGTTTTAAACCCTTTTTTAATTAAAACTTTGAATGCTTGAACAAACTTTTATTTAACTTTTATTATGTTTCAAAATTAATGTAGCGAATAAAAGTAAAAAATTATAAAATACCACTTACTCCTGGGTAAATAGAGTTATTTTAAAAGTCTAGCCTAGCTCTTAATATTAGCTAATATCATAGACTACAAAAGTTTATAAGATTCTAGCGGACCATTGAATTTTGCACACTATATTATAAATACGTTACACGATGTAACAGGCTAGCCTCGAAGGTACCTAAAAAAAAGGTGTCGGGAGACATACGTCGGAAATTCCGTCCATAATTTTGCAGTTTCATGTAATAAATATCGACCTGAATGTTTTTCCTATAATATCGTAACTTTTAAAGGTTTGTAAATGACAATTTATATGTAGCCGATAAAGATGAATTCATCACCGGCTACTTACACACCGCACGGACCGTTACAGCACAGCTGTCACATTACCGCGCCGGTCTCGTGGTGGAGGTGCCCGGTCGTGCCGGTCCAATTCGGCTGCATGCATGTATGCAATGTGGCCACTTCCCACTAAACCTGCTTTTGATCTTTTTTTTTTTTTTTGGTAGACTCTAAGGCCTAAGCTAACAGGCAGAAGGCCCAGTGCAGCTTCATCTGTATGAGAGACGAGTGCCCTAAGGTAGCTCGAGCCTCTGTATTTATGGTCGATGGGGGTGCAGACCCCCCTTTCTTTCCCAGATAGTCTGGGAGGAGGCAAACCGGATTATTAAGATTAATAGGTTAAGCTATTATTATCTTGGCCAAGCTTTTGATCGAAATTTCATACCTGTATACCTTTCCCGTGTAAGTTTATTCTCACCTAAGTACCTTAGCAATTCTGCGAAATTTTACAAAAAAGTTTCCATGCACTTACGTCCCCGTGACGAATTTATAAGCAGCACGGAAATGTTCCCCAGGGAACGCTCGGGAACGCGCGGGAACATCGGCTGTCAACGGCCACGATAAATCACCGAGTAATGAGGGAACGCAATAGATAATTGGGAGGGCGCTCGGGATGTGGGCCAGCTGAACATCAGAGATTACGTTCTTATACGATACTTTCGCCTGCGACCTGAGGAGTATATGAAACGATCGCCGATTTTTTTAGTTCTAAAATCCTATCCTATTAATATTATAAATGCGAAAGTTTGTATGTTTGTTTGTTACTCCTTCACGCAAAAACGGCTGAACCGATTTTCATGAAATTTGGCACACACATACCCCCTTATTAATAAACATAGAATAACTTTATCCAAGTAATAACCTAGTAATAAACTGACATCTGTCAAATTTCATACATTTTATGTATTTTTCAATATGGAATTTGACAGATGTCAGTTTATTACTAGGTTATTACTTGGATAAAGTTATTCTATGTTTATTAATAAGGGGGATAGAGAGTAACATGGATTAGCACATAAGATATTTTTATCCACAAAAAATGTTCCTATGGGATGCTATGGGATGATTTTTCACGACATCGAAATTTACGCGGGTGAAACCGCGGGGCGCAGATAGTAATCAAATAAAATCAAAAGTCATTTATTGCCTGATTTTAAAATAATCTAGTTAAACGAATTATAAAATAATATCTGGTAGAGTGACTAAAACAGTATTACAGTAAAGACGGATTAAAATGAATAAGTGAATTTCGCCGGGTTTCTTAGGTAAATTGATATCTGGTCTAACATAAGGACAGTGTTGGTCCACTGTGAAGACGTCATCACGTATATGGATTAGTACGTAGATTTTTGCATTCTTTTAATTTAAAACCTGTATAAAACTCTTTTGTTTTATCTCTTTCTATTTTTCTTGTAGCGTAGTAGCAGAACTTCAACCGCAGATCGTCTTGTGCCTGATTCATGTCCGGGTCAGACCCGAAAAGAATTCTCTATAATAACATGAGACAGAAATCAGAGATGCTCTAATCTCCATCCAATTATGAGGATATTTGACTAAAATAATATGAGGATATTTGAATAAAATATAATCAAAAATCCCAAATAACATAAACCACAATATGAACGTACATATATTCAAGGAAAAACAATAGATCATTTTGAACAATCTTATATAGGCCACACGATCTTTAATTAAGACTTCTACGAAAGCAAACAAAAGGCAGACATCCTAATTAAAAAATTTAAAAGCCATCAAACTTACCACATAACAATCAGGACACAATTTAAATTCCATAACCCTGCAGCGACGGGGTCTGTCCGGCATATTTATCGACAAACCCAACCCTAACGCGCTGACAGGCCGACGGGACCACACGCGGCCATTTCTGCCCACCACCGTATTATTACGGACGTAATCTGTACTTATTTATTATTAAGATATTAACTACTGGGTACAAACGCGTTATTAATAATACAGAGTCACCGACAGCGAGGGTTAATAATAGCGTCTACTAATGGTTTAATGATGTAAACGCAAAATTAAAAACTTGTTTTTTCGCATGGAGACAAACAGTTCACCTTATAGTAAGTGACTAGGGACTTTCAAAGATCTATGCAGTACTAGAGGATAATATGCATTAGATGTACCTACTATTGTTCTCCACATTTGTTTAAGCTCTACAAGATGCAGGAGACTTATAAACGTCCACTTTGGTTTGTCCGAAATTATTTCGATTGCACAAAATACGTCAGCATAGTCGTTACTTTTTACTGCTTCTTTTTTCGTCTGGACTTCTTACAGGCTAAACACTACCATGGTCTCTTCGTCGGACTACTGAAGACTATTTTATCTTCGGGTTTAAGGAGACTATACGGAGACAGACCCCTCTCTTTTCCCGCAGCTGGGAAGAAGACGTACCGGATCTGAAAGTTTTTTTTTATCGCACCGACACTTTTTCCTGCACCGATCGACAGTTTTTTTATACCGTAAGATGGAATACACGTAGTTTGAGCGGGAGGACGCCGTTACAGTCCCGTCCAGTCGTAATGCTGGCACACAAAGACAAAGTCGCTTTCCGCCGTCTGTGTGTCTGTATGCTTAGATCTTCAAATGGACGCAACAGATTTTGATGAGGTTTTAATAGATATAGCGATTCAAGAGGAATATAATAGGTTTATATGTATAATAACTCCATTTTTTAAGTCCGAAAACCTCGTGGGTGAAAGCTAGTGCTTTATAAAAGCCCAAAGATATAAGTAATACAAGAGCAATAACAATACTTATTCTGCGGCGACGCTAGCATCTTGCGCATACAGCTATAAATCTGGCGATGATTTATCCGTGCGGCGTCTATCAATTTATAGGCATGAGTGACTGGGGGCGAGCACTGGGTTTGCCCGCGGGGACTTGAGTACGGGGAAGCGCGGTACTTCGGGATATGCTATTGTTATGGAATTTCACTGTATATGATATGCATGCACGCATACATACATGCAGAACCGATGATCGTTGGGGTCGACTGGTTCAAGAGTGGAGACCGCGCACCGGCAAACGTAATGTAGGACGCCCTGTGACTAGATGGAGTGACGACATACGCAAAGCTGTGGGCAGGAAGTGGGAAAGGTTAGCCGAAGATCGAGGCCAGTGGCGTGCTATGGGAGAGGCCGCCGTCCAACAGTGGACTGCAATAGGCTGATGATGATGATGATGATGATATGTATACGTATACGTATAATAAATAAGATTTTACATTAATACAGTTTATTAGAAATTACTGTGGCTGTTTTTATTTTACAAGTAAACATAACAATGAAAAAGAATAAAACATAATATAACATAATTATAAACAACAACCTACCGTTACAGCCATTGTGGCATAAATTTTTCACTAATCGAAATATAATTTAATTTTCTTGTACATATTTTAAGTTGTTCAAAGTTTAGTGAGATATTTCAACAAAATGTGTCGTATAATGCGTATTGACCACCCTGACACGTGGAGCCGAGGCATGAACACTCACAAAGGAAATGCACCGGATACCAAAACCCAATCACGTGATATGAGATCACATGATTGGGATTTTGTAGTCCTGGCTCTTATGAAATTCATCAACTTGCCAGTCACCGAAGACTACTTCTTCGGTGTATAAACTCTTCTAGCGCTTAGGTGAACTAACCCTTATACCACAAACACTAAACAAACATACTGATACTTCCTCATATCTTTCCACCCCCTCTGTTACTTTACCACATTCATCCATCTTCTTCCGCCACTTGAGTGCTGCAATACGTTTTTGAAAGCGACCATTAATCTAGAAGGTTAAATGTTTTCCGTAAAAATGAATATTTAATCATTAAAATAAGAATAAGATTCATAAACCTATTTCTATTAAGTGTATTCTTAGTGCATTTATTACACAAACTTTAGTAAACTCTATTATAAAATAACTTACCAGATATAATACCTTTTAAACCTCTTTGAAATCATAATACTTTGAAATAATACGTAGTTTCTAGCTTGTATTAATTTAAAAGGCTTGTAATACAAAATGGTTGTACGTGAGGTCGGTGGTGTCTGTTAAAAATATAAATCAGTATCGAATAATCGGCCATAATCGATACACGATATTGCGGCGCCGACAATCGATTTATAATCGTCTCGGCGGGAGAGTACATCCCTATAATACCGGTAGTTATTATTTCAAAATGAGAATATAGTTGCGTTGCGTTTAGATTATGCTATAGGTATTGCATTTAGATAATACGCATTGTAAATATTTAAACGCAATATTAATGATCTTACAAACTATATTTAATATTTTTTAGTTATAATGTCATCAGAATTTTGTACCTTTCGGAACGGAGATGCGAGGTACTGTATATAGTAAGAGATAGTACGCTGTATGAATGAAACCTACAGCCGAATTGGGTCGACACGACCGGAGAGGTACCTCTCGCTTACACGATACCGGAATAAGGTGACAGCTATGCTGTCGCATTTCGTAATGTATAAGTAGCTGGTGATTCATGTAGGGGGTAGGAGGAAAGATGGCAACGCATCTGTATAACCTCGATGCTACGAGGTGTCGGTAGTTATGAATATAGTTCCTACTGTTTGCCCCCTTATACCTACTATACAAGGTTGATAAAAGCGAGAGGCTTAAAATGAAACCACATATTTAGTGTATAATTTCCAGGCAACACAACAAAAATCAGATCAGTCGGAGCAATAGTTTAGCCACATTTTTTTAAAGTTTTCTCTCTTCTCGTAGACGTTGTATCGTCAGCTGATGCCCAGCCGCATTCACCCCGTGCGAGGCTGCCGATTATATTTTTTCGCTATTTAACTTCTTTGAAAAAACTATAAACTATAACTATAACTAAAACTGTTTTCGAATACTTGTCGTAAACAACCTTGTAAAAGAAAAACGAATACAAACAGATTATGTCTGTGTCGCGAGAAAATACTTTTTTATTTATCCCTGTTGGGACACAGCGTGAAAGTCAAATGCTCAGTAAAGCCGTCGGCCGCCTGTGGTGAGACGGCCCCGATCCGTCAACGACAGGCAAATCAGGGCCCGGCCCTTTAAAGGACCCTTTATTTCCCCAGTATTTCTAAAGAAGAGGAGACGAGTACTATGGAAAAACTTATTACGATTGATTTCACGTTTTGTTTTACACCTATTAGTTTTAACTGTTCTAAGCAATGTAAATTCCTTCATTTGGTAATAAAGCCACTCAAAATTCTAACCAGAATATGGGTAAACGTTTGACAATGTATTGATATTTAAAGTTCTGACGAACACTAATTTCTGACGATCAGAGCGCCAAATGGACTCTGACAAACTTCACGAATTCACACTGGAATTATAAGATAGGAGGCATATCATCGTTGACAATGCAGACTTTTCTGTAGTGGTACGCGGGAAAATAAAAAATAAATAGGTACATACCTCCCTAAAATATTTTCCGCAATAAATATAATTTTTATTTTCAATTATAAAGCTTTCGTTATGATTATGAGTTCATAAAATATTTTGAACTATGAAATTAACTGACGAATTTTGAATAAAACTAATGAACAATGTTACCATAAAGCATATTTAATTTGAATAAGTTAATAATTCGGCTAATTACAATATTAAATGACCATAACTCTCAACTATGATCATTTGGGGTCATTATACCGCCCAATTGTACCCATCCTGTACCACCACAAAAAGCCCCACCCTTGTTACCAATGGGTGACAAATGGGGCTCCGCCCCCGCCGCGGGTGCTCATTAGGCTTCCTTTCATTCGGAGGTGCGGTCCTTTTAACATTTTTGGTCCTTCTCATAATTATAGCTAGGTGTATAATTATAAAAGTTTATTGAAATCGAATTTTATATAAATTTTATTGGGTTTATAATTATATACTGAGTAGAATAGTGCAATTAAATGGTTTATTGAATTATAGTTAGTCTGTTTTATGGAGTTGGCATTGTTGCTTTGCAGAAAAATATATAAGCCCTGCGTAAAAGGGGAAGAATTTTTTGTACTAATGCTATAAAGAGTAAAAATGTTCTTGCTTATAAATTTATTTTTTTAATTATATCGAATTGGCTACTCGAATTATAACATTAGCAAGATAAATTACGATTGAAACATTTTTTTTATTTTTGAATGAGTTTTATATCACTAAAAAACATTTTGAACTCCATGACTCTCTCGGTTCGGTTGCCTACTATACTATAAAAATATCTGTATGACTGGCCTTTAAGTCCTTAAATTGTATTAATTTCTTTTGTAAGAGGTAGTGCCACACTGCATGCTTGCATGCAGCCGAATTGGGCCGGCACGACCGGGGAGGTACCTCTCGCTTACACGAGACCGGCGTGAAGTGACAGCTGTGCTGTCGCGTTTCGTGCGGTGTGTAAGTAGCCGGTGGCCCATGGAGGTGGGAGGAGAAAGGAGGGCAGCGCATCTGTATAGCTTCTATAGTCTATGCGGATGTCTATGGGCGTCGGTGGTCACGAAAATGTCCCCGACTGCTCGTTTGCCCCCTATATCATAATAAAAAAAAAATATTTTGATTACTTTTATTCATAAACATTTTCATCCAGTTTGATACAATGTTAATGCAAGCGACATCTAGTGACGAATAGATGAGTAGTTAAATACTAAGCTGCCATCTGTTGGTAGACTTTCATTATAGTATCACCGACATTCCGATAGATGTCGGTATTTCACAACATTAACTAAGATTACAGCTGATTATTGTCTATTTTTACTCATGCTTACAAGCATATTATTACAATTACTCATATCGATGAAGCTGCACCGACCTTCAGTCCTCAGCGTAGATTCTATCTAAAAAAAAAAAAAATACAATTATTATTAATCTATTTTGGTCGAAAGTGTAAATTTAATACACAGCAATAATAAATTAAGTGTATATTGTGTAAGATCTCGTACATTATTATTAAATAATTATTAGTAGGTATTAAAGAAGAATATATTCGTATGAACAATATCAGCGGAAAAACATCACAGGACCAAAATATGTTCTTATTTTTGGTTTGTTTTTTTAGCAGCTGACGGCAATGTACAACAGTAGGTTGATATTCATGATTTTTGGGCAAACAAAAGTCGGAATTTTTCAATAAGCACTTACGCCCATATGCCTCCGCTTGTTATGCAAAGAGGTTGCGTTACTACGCTTCCGTGCTTCGGAGACCAAGTTAACCAGTCAGTTCTTCGCCTGATATCTCTTTGGTCAAGTTAGACTGCATTCCAAACTAAACAGGGGAATGCTCCTATCACAGGCCCGTACACCGCTCGAGGCCCGTAGTAAATGGGCCCCCCAACATAAAGAACCTTTTTTTTACTAAATGTGTAACAATAAATGTTGAGAGTAGTTGGGATTCTCTCCTGACCGGGAGCCTCTGGCCCTACGCCACTGGCTCCTATTCACATACTCGTGCAGAATAATACTGCCAACCCTCAAATACAGCTCTAAAACTTTGACCGCCGTGGCAGAAATTCGGGTAGTAGGACATTACTGTAATAACGATCAAGAATGACACATGCCGATGTTATGAAAGATAATCGTATCTATTTTTCACGATCCTATCAACATTACGCAAGCCCGTAATCTTCGACACCAATATCTCAAGACGCAGCATCGTTTATCTTTTACACTCCAAATTCCAGTGTCCGTAGTGTCACACTGTGCTCCACCAAAATGGATAGACCGAGCACCAGCCACCAATCCGTGGAGAAGATCGAGATGTTCGAAGTACGTGAGCATGTGCCGTACCAGGCCGAAGTTACGAGGGCCCCCGCGGCGTATGACGAGGAGAGTGGAGATCTGTATTCCTCCTCGTGGAATTCCGCGTGGACGGCGATATGCCAGCTGGTGAACTTGCTCCATCATATGCAGATCATTGTAGTGGTGTTCTGTTTATGGCACTTCGCGCTGACGTCACAGGCGGATGGAACCATCACCAATCTGCAGCTCCACATCGTGTTCGCTGGGACCGGCGTACGTAGTTTTATATTATTTATCTGTGTCAGACCTCCGCTGGATCTAGGGTTTAGGGGAGCTGCAGCCCCGGATCTTAGGCCTAAGGGATTTAAGATTGTTTTTGTACCCATAAAAAGGGGGCTCAACTTCAAGGTCTCCAGGCATCTGACCCAGATTCGGCGTTGCGTCAGAGGGAGTTATTTTGTTATAGATTTAACGTAAGGTTAGATCATAGAATCAACGTTAAAATGTTTTCTATGCATATTAAAAAGAATGAAATATCTCAGACCTTTAAGGTGTCATAACCAAACAGCGTCAGTTTACGTGGTTGTAGTCGAAACAAAATAGAAAATAAAAGTCAAAAGATTTAACATCTTCGAATTTGATCGGATCGGATCATCGAATCAATTGTCTATGATACCGATACTATCTAGCATATAGTTTACAATAACTCATATAACCCTTAAATATGATGTGCATTATGTGAATAGCATGTGATACATTGGGAGATGGGATAAAGGAGGTCAAATGTCAACGGATGTACGGATGAACGGATGTACGAAGTATTCGACTAATGGCTTCTATTACTTAATTGTTTGTATAGCTGTGCTGTTAAAAAAAATAATTTTGGAATTAATTTTGGATTGCTCGCAATTGTAAATTAAACATATCAGTTATCGAATCAATATTATTTTAATTGATGACTCTTGGTCAAACTCAACTGAACTCCTGGGTAAATAAAAGCGGAGTAAAGCTATTGGACAACATTGAGGTTAGAGAACCCAGGGAACCATTTTAGAGCTCCAATGTTTGCATTGATGATTTATTAAAACATTCGAGCTCTAATATTGTTGTATCTCAAATTAAACATTATTGATGGCGAAGATTACTTCACCTATAGATAGGTACCTACTTCACTGTCTTCATCATTGAGATGCTACAGCATAACATAGGTACATTCTTTAACTTATCTAGATATGTTAAAAAAACTAGGGACTCTCGTACAAGATCTACTTACAGTTTATGTAGGTAGGTATAGTGTAGGGAAATTGATAAAAGTGTGATAATTATATATATAAAATATATAATTAAAATTATTGTTAAAGCCAATCCAATCTGATTTAACGATTTGCGAGAATACTTCTATTACATTAAAAGTAAAAGCTTATTTTGAATGGGTTTTAATTAAATGTGCGAATTATATATAACAACATTTATTTCAATTCAATACTTCAAATTGTAATTTTTGCCAGGTTGCCAACTTACGGCGTCCGTGTATTACTTAACTACATAATATATCATTTCAAAATATGTGCTCTGAGTGCCAAATTGTAGGTATTGTGCCTTCTCTAAGACTATATTTTCTTAAGTCATAGTGTTACTATTATTAAACTAATATTATAATGAATAGCCTAAAAGTTACGGTATTAATTAATTATTCTCTGTATATTATAATAACACATAATTTCCAATTGTTCCAGTATCAATTCTTTCTAGTGGAATCAATACTAACGCTGCACAGACACAACGCCTGGTCCTTCCAGCTGAGCAAAGACAGCAAGAGGATCGTCCACGGCTGCCTCCAGCTCATTGGCTCCCTGTTCGTCATCGCTGGGACCTTCCTGGGGCTGGCTGAGGTGAACATGCAGATCAACACACCACACGGTATTTGCGGTAAGACGATATTTTTATTTAGTTAAAACTTCGTTAACGGCGATGACAGAGGGAGAAATATCAGTTCAGAAATATAGTAAGAGGTAGTGCCACAGTGCATGCTTGCTTGTAGCCGAATCGGGCCGGCACGACCGGGGAGGTACCTCTCGCTTACACGAGACCGGCGTAAAGTGATAGCTGTGCTGTCGCATTTCGTGCGGCCTGTAAGTAGCCGGTAACCCATGGAGGTGGGAGGAAAGAGGTGGACAGCGCATCTGTATGGCACCTATGCCGTCAGTAACCATGAAAATGACTCCAACTGCTCGTTTGACCCTCTGCACCATTAAAAAAAAAAAAAGGAAAACATGCGTCAGCAACATGCATGCACAAGAATGTGAAGCGACTAACTTGTAACGCGGCGCTCCGGGAATAAATACCCGGAGCTTGGAGACCTTGGAATTAAGAAGGGGTTCTTTTATGGGTACAAGAATGATCATAAGGCCCTTAAGCTTTACGGGGTCCGAGGCAGCAGCCCCCCTAAACCGCCGTCTGGATCCGGTGCATTGTCATTGTCATTGTTATTTGATAGTTTTTAGTTTTCACCTCAGGCAGTCCCTGTTACTGCCTGGTGTTTTTTTATCTGTGGCCGTAGTAACGGTATCTCGACATGTGATCTGTTGATAAACGACATATCGCTTGGGAGTTCCAATTTCAACAACTTAGATAAGTCCAGGCGTACTACTGACTGTTGTTTGTTTAACTAACATTCCACAAAAGGTGATGAATGAATCATTTACAGATAGTTTGTTGAGGTGTCTCAAAAATCTATTTCATCTGAACCGAAAACGATATTTGATGCTTCTATAAGCTTGATGATAAATTTTGTATAGTGTATTCGGGTAATTCCGAAAGTCGGGATATTCCGAATATTGTTATTTTCTCCCGAACGAAGCAATACTTTTTGCTCTGGCAGCATTCATCTAGTCGCCATTTTAATCCTTTCGCCCCTTTCATCATCTCAAGACACTACGTAGGAGTACACACGAGCGACATGAAATTTTCGTCAACAACTGTTTTTTCGCGCGTTTTTGGATTTTCGGCATACAAAAAAGCATGATGTACCTTCTGCCTAAACTTAATAAAGTTCATTTTTGGACATCATTCGGAATTAACCGAATTTATTCGGAATTACCCTTGTAAAAAAAAAAGTCTTATTTTGAAAACCCTATATCTCCAAACTTAGAGAGTACTAATATAGGTCTTGGTAATAATTTTTTAGGTAATTTAAGTAAGCAAAGGAAGTGACCTTCGATGGCAGCATAAAATGCACGAGTTCTATGTAGTCAATGCAAATATAAAAGTCCTGCCAACTCGTCTAAAATCCATTCGTAATTACCCGAATAAACCTTATATACATTTTTTATTTCATAAAATATTTATTAATTTATAAAAATTCCTGAATCCATAGAAGTCAACATCAATATTAAATTAAAAAAGCTGTTTTGATTTCTTTATGGCTTATGGCCACAAAATTTTGGAGTCCGTCGAAAATTTAAAACAGAATTACTCGAGTTACAACACAACTCACGACTGTGGTTGAACATGCCAACTACTGGACCGCGAAGTAGCCATATTCTGTATAATTAAGGTTAGATAGATCAAAATCAAAATCAAAATCAAAATATTTTTATTCAAAATAGAATTTGAAAAATTGCTTTTTGAACGTCAAAAATTTAGTCTACCACCGGTTCAACCCTAGCCCTGTCCTGAGAAGAACCGGCGAAACAAACTCAGCGGGCCTCATTCATTTTTTCATTATACATTCTTCATTTATATACATTAAAAAAATATATAATTTACATTTATTTTTGTATAGAAGTATAGAAGTAGCCTGGGAGGAGGATACTATTCCCAAGGTGTGGTATCTGTCATAAAATCTATTACTTTGTAATATCCCTTACCACACAAGCGTTCCTTAACTACTTTTTTAAATTTGTTGATTGAGAGTTTTTGAACGCTTTCTGGGATCTTATTGAAGAGGCGTATACATTGACCCCTAAAGGAATTCTTTACTTTGCTCAGTCTGTGAAATGGTACATCTAGTTTGTGCCTGTTCCTAGTATTTCTATCATGACTAGTACTCTTCTCATTGAATTCAATAATATTCTTTCGTACATACAAGAGTTCTGCCTGTAGGCCATGTAAATTTCGCCAAGCGGGCAAACCATATAAGTGCCCGTAGCAAATGATACGTTTCCAATATGATTAATCCGGGACTAGTCCATGTCCAGTAGTGGACACTGGATATGACTTAGCCCATGATGATGATTATTGATTGTAACTATAGCAGTAAATATGATTGTTCCAGGTGTTATCGCGTTATCCTTCACACTTCTAAGTTTCGTCTCCGGAATCGTAGCGCTGTTCTCTTCGAAGGTCCGGCTGCTGATCAGGAGTAATCCTGTCAAGATCCTCCACATGGCAGTCGGCATGTTCGCCGTCTCGATGGGACTTATTACCATGGTGCTAGGGTTCAACATGCAATACTTTAGGATAGCTCAAGATGGCCTGGCCACGTCGCTGATAGTATTTGTAGTGTTAATATTGATGTATGTGCTCATACAGCCGATCGTTGACTTAGTGTCCACAACCCGTAAGAGTATGTGACTAGTCCAAGTACCTGGATCAAACGATGGAGATAGCAATGCATAAACTATTTATATATCTGGAATTTAAATATTACAAGCAGAAACAATGACGGCTTAAACAAAAATTCGAAGTGAGGTCGCCACTGACGTTTTATAAGGTCCAATACCAAAATAATATAAAACTGGTTTGATTGTATGCTAAAGACATAGGACCCGAGCCTGTTCTGTAAAATGTAAGAATCATCTGTGATTCTTATTGATGTAGCCGATCTTTTTACTTTAGCTCTAGTTAAAGTAAAAAGATCGGCAAGCTCATCTATGAGCTTTTTTCCGGGTTTAACTATAGATAAATATACTTTGATATGGTGATGAATCCTAATATTGTAAGACATTGCCTTCTTCGTCGTAGGTATACTGTATAGTTATTAAGTTAAGATAGATATTTTAAATTTTTAATTATAATAATTTATGTCGGTTAAAGTTCTAGTTTGGTGATGGCTTTGTTGTGTTTGTAATAATTATTATTAATGTTGTTGCTTATTGTGATACTAGAACTTTGAACTATTATATTATACAATAGCTAAAAACTTATTGCAACGCCAAAGTTGTAAAAACTTTTTTAAATTTATTTATTTAGTGATAAAGACGAAAGGTACATACAGTAAATATTTAAAATAATTTTATAAAAAAGCCTATAATTTTTATGCGTAATTTACAGTATTACGTATAAAAATTTAAATCATTTTAAGGCGTATTTAGGTCAATTTAATGGTTGAATGTAAAAGGGCCAGTTTATAGTTGGTACCTACCTTCCTAACTACCTATATATTTTTTTACAATAAATATTTCTATAGAAAATAAATTTAAACTGGTATCTATGCAGTTACAATCTTTGTTCAATATGTAGGCATATTGTGTTATAATTTTCTCTTTATTTTTTATGTAAATAAATTACCTAGGTAATTGATTTGTATTGTGGTAAGTATACTTAAAACATGTATTACTTCTTGCCTAAATGTTATTCTAATTGAGATGTATGTGTAATTATGTACGATGATGTACGCCTGCCGCCGACACTTGACGCCGGCTGCAGTTGCCTCTGCCGTAGACAACGTTCGTGTGTACTTAGGAAAAGTATAATGGTATGCAGTAGGTATCACTTCAGTTTATGTATATTTACCATTATAAACAAATTAATTATGAGCAATTTTTACATTGAGGGCCGGTTTCGCAGGTTAGTTAGGTACTTTAATTACAGTGTCAAGTTAGTCAACGATTAACTCTGCAGAATATGCTTTAATTATTAAATTATTTCGAACCTGTAAAACTGGCCCATTACTATGTTCAGTTTGTGTGTTGTTTATAAGTAGGATGTGATGGATTTTAAGGAATATCTTCATTGCTACATGGAACGTCAACAAGCGATCTATAAATTATTATAATAATATTTGCTACTAAAGACAAATTAATTAATTTTGATCACATCCTAATATTGTATTTACTTGTATTGTTATTTTTGTATAATAATATTAAGTAGAAATAAGTGACCTAATAAGTGTGTGAGTGTTTTACTAAAAAAATAAAATCTTATAAAATTTCGTTTTTTTTTAAGAAGGTTATTAGCCTTAATTGTTTATTCTCTGACTACGCTTAAGGGAGAGAGTGGATGACAGTAGTTCAATGAATTCTGTGCATCATTTATAATTATCTACATAGGTCATACATATACGGGGTTGATAAGAGCGAGAGGCATTACATAAATGAAACCACATAAACTTTAAGTGCCTACAGTCAAACCGAAACTATTATTAATAAGTTTACGACGAGTATACAAAAATACTTTTTCTAACAAGTTAAAAAAACCGCGGCCGGCCAAAAAAGTGAGAAAAAGCTTTAAAAAATTCCTGTGACTAAACTATTGCTCCGATTGATCTGATTTTTGTGGCGTGGCCTGGAAATGATATACTAAATATGCAGTTTAATTTAATACATATAGCTTGTATCAACCTTGTATATAGTATACCGATATTAAGATAAGCTTAATCCCACCATGATACTTGTACATTTCTTGTGCAATTGTTGTTTACAAAGTCGGCGGTAAATAGAAAAAGTATTATTTTATATCACTGAAAAAATTTAAATGAATCTGAGTAATTCAAATATTTTTATATTTTCATACACTTGTGAACCATTACTATTTTCGTGCCAATGTGGTATAGAAATATGTAATTTTTTTTTCATTAAAAACGCCTCGCATTTAGATCGGATCGATTAATAAAGACCTTCACTATGAATAATAGTTAAGCAAGTGTTGGTTAGTAAAACTATAAGAGCAGGCAGCCTCAAAAAAATACAAAAAACTATTTTTAAACATCGCAATAAAAATAAAACAGGTTTAATTTAGAAAATAAGTTTGTAAGTATGATATAAGTAATAAGGAAATTGATATTTTGCCATATACCTGAGCTTGTCAAAAATTACCACGGTCTCCCCTTCATCCGAGAATGTAATGCGGGTATAATAATTTTCCATTGGTGGTGAGCTAAATAAGGCTCTCTTATGTTAAGCGTTTGAATGTTCAATGCTATTTTTCTGGCTTAATCACATGCTCTTTACTGTTCTATCAAAAATTTTAACTGTTCGATTTTACTTTTCCACTTAATACATAGATTTTAATTTTTGGTAAATTTTTAACTTCACGGCTTTTGATTTTGATTGAAATTTGAGCCAAAATCTAAAACATACATAAATATTGTGGAGTTAACTAATAACACATTAATAAACAAAATAATACAATTATTAGTATTGGTATTTACTACTTAATTAATTATTGTCTACTCCAATAATATTAAATACGATGCTTAAATTAACTATAGCATAATATAACACTACAATAGCATAAATATACATTATACGTTTTCATAACTACTTTGTAGATATACATAAATTTTAAATGCAAATATGTATTTTTTATTCTATATTGAATTTAGATATCAGTGCGGAAATAAAAAAATTTACGAACGCATCTCTTACTCAAAAATAACTTGTCATGGTAAAAACATTGTCATTTGTCATTTTCTGTCAAATTGTCAATTGTCATCCCGGCAAAGCTTTTTGCTTGGTAAATTATTTCAAAGAGAATTAAAAAGTAATAGGTGTACATATTGTGGAAACTAATTGAGTAAATAAAATCTAAAAATGGTAAGTTAACTAGCGGGGACTTGTAATAAATAATATGCTATTGTTCTTTTAGTAAGGTTAACAACATCTTGCTAGTCATTATCCTAAATAAAAACTTTAATTTTTTCAACAGGCCCGTCGTTATGATACACGAACAACTATTTTCTCGCCTGAAGGTAAAATTTATAGCATTTATCAATATACTTGTATATTTACATAAATACAAATTGTGATAATCCTTTATTTACCACCGTAGGGCGGTTGTATCAGGTGGAATACGCCATGGAAGCTATAAGTCATGCCGGTACATCTTTAGGCATCCTTGCAACTGATGGCATTTTACTTGCCGCTGAGAGAAGGAACACCAACAAACTTCTTGACGAAGTTTTCTTTTCGGAGAAGATTTACAAACTTAATGATGATATGGTTTGCTCAGTCGCTGGTATAACATCTGATGCCAATGTTCTCACAAATGAGTTGCGTTTGATTGCACAAAGATATCTCCTACAGTATGGAGAGTCCATACCTTGCGAGCAGTTGGTGTCCTGGCTGTGTGATGTTAAACAAGCCTACACACAATATGGAGGTAAAACTTGTTCTCATTATTCATATATTATTTGGATGATAAGAGGTAGAGGTAGTGCCATACTGAACCTATGTGTTACCAGCCGATGGAGCATAGGCATGACGAGCTAGATATATATGTCACATAATAATGCCATGTGTTTTGCAAATTCCGTATTGTAGGGAAGTAAAGCAATGTGTCTACATTACGATTATTTAGTACTCATCAAAAGAACCCAACAACTAATCTATCTATATTCTATACTAATTGGATCTATCAGGGATTGGCAACCCTTTGGCAGACAAAGGCACAAGACTGCAAATTAAACTAAAGGTGGGCCACATTTACCCTAGAAGCCCAATAAACCTATATATAATTTTGATTATTTCTAACTTTTTTCACGGGTTGCAAGTAATTAACTGGGTTATATTATAAAGGTTATATTTATGTTTGTTTGTAATGAATAGTCTCTAACACTACAGAACAGTTCAACCATTCTTTCACTAATATAAAACTGTGAGAAATTAACTTAGGTCATATTTTATTATATTGTATCTTTTGTTTTGAAGCCTAACAAATTGGGCACAGGTCAGCTAGTATTTAACTATAATATGAGATCTTCTTGTAAGTAAATATTACTTATTACAATTTCGATAAAAGTTTTTTTACTTATTCTCAGTAATTTGGTATCAATTTTGCTTTATTCTGGCAGATCTGTGATCAGATATGTGATGAATGAGGAAACCTGTGGTGTCTCTTTCAAACTGATGGCTCAGCCTCCTGCTGACACACTTTTGTAAATAATTACTATTTATCACTTCCGTACACATGTTACAGACAAAATAAAAAATAACTTGCATAGACTATAATGTATATAAAAATAAAACAAAATACCTATCTCTTTAACAGATTTTTTTTGTTTAATTATATTTTTATTTCTTATCAGTGTAACTATTTGAATTTTTTCCTATTCTTCTTTAACACAGGGAAAAGACCTTTTGGTGTATCAATACTCTATATGGGCTGGGACAAGCATTATGGATATCAACTGTACCAATCAGACCCTAGTGGTAACTATGGAGGATGGAAAGCAACCTGCATTGGAAATAATAGTGCAGTAAGTGAAAAGTAATAATAATTATAAAAATGGCAGGACATGAGGGGTTGCCAGCCTTCAATCAACATGCTGCCTTAACGTCCTTGTGTGAACTACAAATAACCGATTTTGGGGCACTTTCATGTAACTATTTCTTGTGAACTGCTGTCTCAACAAAGACCATGAGGTCATAGTGTATGTGTAAATATTAACAAATAACTATACAGGATTCCAAGGATACATATCATAATATATATCCAATGACTATGACTTATGACGATCAGGCTGGCACAGTGGTATAGAGCTCGGATAACTGAACCATGTTGCGCCATAGGTCACGGGTTCGAATCCTGCCTTGGTCATTTATGTCTATCTATGTATTATACATATGTATTTCTATAATAAAAATCTTAAAAATATACAATTTCTTATATTTATAAAATATTAAATATATTCAGTTGTCTACCTTCCCATAACACAAGTCTTTACGGTACTTATCCCGGGGCTAGGCTAACATGGTGTGTAAGCTTAAAACAATTTATGGTGTGTAAAGTCCACAGATATTTATTTAATGACTTTTTGTGATATATATCAATATTTCATGTTTTGGTTTCATTTGTCTGATTTTAGGTAGGTAGGTAGGTACTTACCTATATAATTGAACCGTTAAAAATTTTTAGTTTTTT
>LUGF01038697.1:105522-138225 GCA_001625245.1 Calycopis cecrops | reverse complement strand
ACTTATAATGCATACTGCATTATACATTCCAATGATTTTGTTTCTGTTGACTGTACCTTGTGGCACCTTGTGAGTACATATAATAAAGTATATACAATAGACTGATCCAGCACTGAGTGGGAGATTGGTAGGTAGAATTGTGCTGGCCAATTCGGCTGCATGGACTGCCTGCAATATTTTTACTATAACATTAAATTACTAAGAAGCCACAAGCCCTATTTAACAATTTTCAAGAAACCTCTAAGCAAACCTAAAAGAATCAAGTAATTATTTATCAAGTATCAAGTATATGTATCAAGTAAATGTTTAGCAGACCCTCAATCAAGTAAATACTTGATTGAGGGTCTGCTAGACTAAAGTTAATTTTATACCTTAGGTCTCCCGCACACGGGCCACTGGCCACAACCACAAAACGCCGCCACTGGCATATTTCCTGTAATTTTCATACATTTTATATGGACTCGCCGCACACGGTTGGCGCCGGTGGCGGCCACACGATACAAATCGTCGCAGCTGCTTCTTGTGGCCCGCACCGGCCACTAAACGCCGACACAAAAAGCCGCCACATGCCGCTCGCGCGATTCCGCGCCCCTCTCTCCCTTTCCTTGAATAAATTGGATGTATCCAATAACTACGGTTTCGTTTTCTACGACGTCGTCTTTTTATTAAAAGTAGCGCAATTAAACCTTCTTCGTCCGAGTCCATTATGATACTGCATTCCTGGGTTAAAAAAAGTAGCCACCACCGGCCACAAGTGGCTGTCGCGCGCTTCAGCTACTTTTGTGGCCGTTTCTTGCCTCTTGTGGCGGCGTTTGTGGCTGTGGCGTGTGGCCTGTGTGCGGCGACACTTACCCTCACTGTAAGAGTCACAATTATCTTTGTGAGCACAGTGGCTACTAAATATCTGCCTTTTTACCTCAAAAAGATTGAACAACATATTTCAAAGCCTTTGATCATAGAACTGTGGCTGCTTTACAATTTACTGTTAGTACTGCCCATTTGTCAGATATATAGAGGCATTGTTTTTTGTAAATCAGTCTATATTGAACCATATCCCAGGATTATGTTCTACTTTACTTTAGGTAGATCTCGTCAACCTCTTGATTATATAAAATAATGTTAAGCAATGCTAGCTGAGTTTAAAATTCCAGAATGTTCATAAATATTGTATGTGTAACAGTTGGAAGCAGTGCAACAGTTATCTCATGGCGCTGCTACTATGTCTACTGATGGTTCAGCTCAGGAGATACACCAAAAAACTGTTGCTAAATATGGAGTGGAACTTAGATCTGAGCTATTTGGACTTGGTAAGTGATAAATATAAGTCATTCAGAGAGAGCTTAGGAAAAGCTGATAATAATTAGATAGAATAGATTAAAATTTTTTACAGACTGATAATTGTATAAATTAAATAATAATGTTAGTAAAGATGTGTTTGATATCTGTATTGAAATAAATTTTTATATATTATATTAATATGTTATACTGATAATAAGAGTATCTAACCTATTGTTTGCCTCCCGTAAAGTATGAAAAAACATATTTTCAGAAGACAGTGACGATGCACTGAGGAAACGTAACATAATTAAAGCACCAAACTTCACCAGTAATAGTACAAGCCAAGAGGATATAGACTCGTTATTGAAATACCATCAGAATATGCAGGAGAAAGTAGCAGAAAATATGGTCATGCTCACAAAGAGTTTGAAGGAACAATCCCAAATTGCCAGTACCATAATCAAAGGAGACACCAATGTAAGACTTTTGTTGTAATTTATATATTTACATTGTATATATATTGACTGCCTCGTGGTCTAGTGGTAAGCGTGTTCAACCACAGACGTGAGGTCCTGGGTTCGAATCCCGGGTCGGACCAAAAATTGTTATTGGGATTTTTCAATTTCTAATAACAGTCCGGAGTCAGGAAGTTGGCGGTGATACACCCCCGTGCCTCGGAGAGCACGTTAAGCCGTCGGTCCTGCGCCTGATCTCTCACCGGTCGTGTCGGATTGCCGTCCCATCGGAATATGAGAGTGAGGGAATAGAGAGTGCACTTGTGTCTGCGCGCACACTTGTGCACTATAATATGTCCTGCGCATCTGGCTCGTCTCTATAGAGACGGCCGCCGTAGCCGAAATCGGCTGGGACGACATTATTATTATTATTTACATTGTATATTACATTTGATGGACACCATGTACCAGTTTCCCTGCAACTCTCATCTCACCCATGGATCCACATGATTATTATGCATATACATTTTCCTCCTTTCCTTCTACCTTTTAATATACCACCTTCTAAGAAACTGTACGACACACAACACCATGGTTGTCTCACAGAGGTGTCATGTGAACGGAAAATACTTTCCCGGGCATGCTTGTGTATTAAATAATATATAGAACACCATGGTGATGATAAATTGAGGTGTTTTTGTGTTAACACATTATACATAGGATTCATATACATAAGGATCTGATTTTGAGATTAAGAAGTAATCTTTGAATATTGTGTACTGTATGGTTACATGTAAAGAATATCAACTTTAGATCTAAAAGGTCACCTGCAGGATTGTCCTCATCAGTACTTATACTTGTCACTTCGAATATTCAGGCCTTGAAGAAATCATCAGACTTGACAGACAGAAATGTCATGTCTTTGAAAGTGGAGTCGGAGAGGCTGCAGGAGCACAGCCGCAGCGCCTGGAAGTGTTGGTTGTGGCTGATGCTAGCTGTTGTCATGGTCATCTTTATTAGTAAGTATTGTTGTGTCTTTTCATTTTAAGGGGTCTGCTAATCAAAAGAAAAAAGTTTCCCTTAATGGCTGTTGTCTGTTTGTCAAGAACATTTGTCTCAAGAAAGTAGCAAGAGGATAAACATTCGCATAGAGAATCCAGATGCGTTGCCGTCTTTCCTTCCCATAGAGAGCTATGGACCACCGGAAACTCACACAGCATGAAAGGCGACAGCACAACTTTCACTGTCTGCAAGAATCGCGTAAGCGAAATATACCTCTCCAGTTGTGCTAGCCGTATTCGGCTCCATTGCATCCTGGCACACGTCTTTACAACTTGAATTGTAGGAATTGTGTCCTTTGTCTCGCGTGCGCGCCCTACTGATGTTTAAAATTGAACTAATCACTTTCTATATCGTTTCAGATATGGTCCTCTTCATGAAAGTGATGAAGAAACGAAAATATGACGCATAATTGGATTTACAAAACATTCCAAGATGCAACTAGCTACTATTACAACGCGAATGTATTATGTGCAGTTAATAAAGCATGATTTTTTATTATTATAATCCGAATTAAATCAAGTGCATATACGTTACCTTTACCCTACAGAGGTAGGCAGACACGGACATAGAGTCAGACAGTGTCTTTGATTTGTACTTTATGTTGACTTGTATATTTGTATAATAAGTATCATAATTTATGTTATTACCTAATTTAAAGAAATCAATATTTATTAATAAATTGTAATGTATATACTTTTCGACTTTTGTATTATTATGCTTTTAAAATTAATGACTTAATTAATTAGCCAAAGTCTTATATTAGGTATATATTACTACAGTAGGTATATAATGTACTTAAATATAATATATATATATATATTTTTAACGATATAGGAGGGCAAACGAGCACCCGGAGCCATTTTCATGACAACCGACGCCCACAAACATCCGCATAGAGGCTATACAGATGCGCTGCCCTCCTCCCACCTCCATGGGCCACCGATAATATTTTTTCTAGTAGTAATAATTTGCCAACGTTTAATAATTTGCTAACTACTAGAAAAAATATGTAAAATCAACATTTCAAAGAAAGACTAATAAATAAAACGCCAGTCATTTGAAGTTAACCTTTATTAGATCACAAGCTTTCTCTACATAGTACAGACAACGAACCGTACATATTGGTCCATATATTCCTTCAATTTGGACTTATAGGACTAATAGCTGAATATACGTGCAACATATTTTCTGTACATATATCAGCGTTTCTTAACCTTAGTCACCGGCATATAGGAATAGAGCACACATACAAAAATACCCACAATAAAAATAAGACCGTTAATTTAAAAATTCAAATTTAAAAAAGGAACGTTAAAAGAACGTTCATGATTGTCAACTGTCAAGTATAGGTTGTTGATGTTGCCTTTCAAAACAGACGAATGTTGATTTATTATCTTAAATCTTTGTTAACAGATTTAGGTCTTCTTATCAGGTTGTAACCTCACGAAAGCCTCATTAGGGGTGTTAAGAGTCGCTGTATTCAAACTATTATTTTATAGTTGCTGCCTTATTTACACAGGTAGGTTAGTTTTTAGGATCACCTGTGCGTTGCAAGTCCTAATTAGTAAGCAATCGACCCCAGGTATCAAATTATTTTTTCGCGTAAAAATGGAAGATAATAACAGCCGCTATTCATATACCTTGGGATACCCAAGGCCCTGCGGATATGCTAAGAACCGCTGGTGTATATACCCACTTAAATAAATTGTTAAATATATGTGTGCGTGTTTTACTTCGCCCTATAGTTATTTTTTATTATATGTAGGTTATTATTATATTATATGGTTATATTTGAATTAGTTATCTAGTCTGAAGTATGGCATATTAAAATCTAGAATTTGTTTCAGTAACAATAACGTGAGATCACAATAACTGCAATGATAAAATAATTATTTAAGCAAAAAATATGGCGGCCATATCCACAGAGACTTGCTATTAGTATGTAGGACATATTATAGTGTAGCCTCTTTCTTCGTTACTCTTATTCCGTGTTACCGATATTAGAAAATGCATGATTTTCTTGAGAAATACAGATACCAAGCGATATTAAAAGTAAAAATTATACAAAGTAAAATTACCTAGAAATATGTGCCTACCGGACATATCTTTACAAGAGACGTGCACTTTGAAGTAGAGTCCTGTCGTGGAGCAGAATAATCTGTGCGAGCGAGACGCACATTTTTTGCAAGGAAATAAGAGGGACAGTTATAGGTTAGCGTACAAAATTATTTCTGCTCTTGCCCTGCTACATCCCACTGCACAGAACGACCGTAAATTCTAATTAGCTCTCTACGACCGTTATTGTTACTGAACATTGAGCATACTACATATAGGTACGTATTTATTATCATGAATGTGAAATTACAGGATATGTTGTGGCGATCAGCACGATTAAGTATATTTATTTAGATTATCAATATATTATAGTAAGAGTTAGTTATATTGTTTCCTTAATCTTTGTACAGACGGCAAAAAAATTGCATTACCATTCGTTATTTTAAATCACTAATAATGATGTCCTGTCTGTAGAATTGCAAGTCTTGAAAGTATTTCAAAGTAGCTGCTTGTTTTTCAAAAATGGCAAAGCAATTCCATCGCCGTGCGCATAATACTATAATAATAATAATAATAAATATCTGTGGACTTTACACACCACGTTAGCCTAGCCCCGTGCTAAGTACCGTAAACACAAGTCGTGTTACGGGTACTAGACAACGGAAATATATTTAATATGTTTTAATAAATTTAAGAATGTTTATATATTTAAGATTTTTATTATAGAAATGCATACAAATACATATATAAACATCCATGACCAAGGCGGGATTCGAACCCGCGACCCCTGGCGCAACATGCTCCACTTATCTGAGCCCTGTACCACTGCGCCAGCCTGGTCGTCAATACTAAATAGTAGTGTACTTAATATGACAGTATACAGCTACATATGCTAAAGCCCATTGATATTTACATAAAATGGGCTTGTTATCAAACTACGTGTTTAAAGAGTATCGTGGGCCATCAGTTACTACCACTTTGGGTCACTTTTCCCTGTGGATTGACTATTCTACACATTTCGAATCATTTTCAGCAAGTTTCTTACTTAATACTTACTTAATATTACTGGCATTGCATAGACCAGGGTTAATACTACTATAGGTATATAACATTTATGGGTTAAAATACTAATAACAGTAAACCACCTAGTCTAGATATTTTTTTCCTAAGCATGCAATATATAAAAATAAACGGAAAGAATCTTTAATTAACATTTGACTCCATTTTCTCTGGCCATTCATGCACATACGTAATTATTACACACATTCCATTTCGCACAATACAAATCTGTTGATTTAGGCTGTGGACCTAAGCGAGCAAAGCGATTGCGAAGCGAGCGCATCCGCTGACTTGCGGGTTTTATGTAGATCTATGGAGTCATACACGACCACGAGTCACGACGCAGGATAATGGCGTCAGCAGAGAGGGACTGACGCGTCTTATTGTCAGTGGTGAGCACAGATATTTCGAATACTTTAAGCCTTAAGGCATATTTCACTGGATATCTCTATTTCTCTTCTATATCTCTTTCTCTGTAGAAGGTATCCTCTATCATATCGGAGTTGAAACTGCTGTTTAGAAACAATTTGTTGTTTTACCTGTGATTTCAACTCCGACATGACATTTGACAGGTGATACTACAAAGAAAGAGATAAAGAACATTTATAATATTTAGAGAGAATGGTCTGGATAAATGCTAGTACCTACCATCGTCGCTCAGGTGTACAAGAGAACCTCCCTTTGTACGTTCCTGCTTCGCACCGCGATCTAAATGCTTTGGTATGGCTTAGGCTTTATTGTGTTATTAAATAGATGTATTATTGAACATACATACATCTCCACGCATACGGTATAAGAAATTAGGAAAATCCGAGGGCCTAACCTCTCGATACATACAGATTTGCCTTGTACAGTTATACATTTAATGCATTCATTCATATTTTTAAACATCACATTCAATTTTTTACACACTTCGTTATTCTATAGAACAAGCCAATATTTTACATTATCTACATAAATAGATATTATTTGGAGAATGACATCGTATTTATATTTCCGTTCCTTGGACTCGTCTCTACATGCCGCTATGCGGTAAGCCTCACTTTTTAAATCCCTGTATCCCGTTTTCAACCTACCCTCAAGTACAGCGCCATCTATTCAAGTGTTTGTTATATCAAGTTGCTATTCATGACATCTAAAACCACCGATCCAAATGCTCAATATTTAAACTATAGTAGAGTTCATTTTTGTTCAAATTGCAATAATGGTGGTATACACGATCAGCTGATTATTTTCCTTAATTTTTAACGACACCTAATTCGCCCTAAATTATAAATCTGTAACAGCGCCCCCTAGAGCTACTTAAAGACATAACAAAGTGAATATGTAATACGAACTTTTAAAGTACACTTATACATACCTATACGCCAACATAAATTTAACAACGTTTCTACTTTAACTAATTAGTAAGTGAATTAGTCAAGGCGACTGTCGCTATTCATATAATGTAAACATTCATTTTATAGGAAGCGTAATTAACATCGTCCCTAATTTAATTATTTAGTAAGTAGGTAAATTAGTCGAAGCGACTATCGCTTTTGATATAGGTACTGTAAATATAGGTACATTTTATAGGAAGCGTAATTAACATCGTTCCTAATTTAATTAATTAATTAGAAGGTAAGTTAGTCGAAGCGACTATCTCTATTGATTTAATGTAAACATCAATTATAGAAAGCGCTATATGACACGCGAACTACTTTTAATACCTACACTTTTAGCTACAGTGTTGAATATTTATTTATCGTAAACATCTTTTAATTCGAATTTCCATATCTTGTTCGGTCCAATTTCGGTCACGTAGAGATGAGATCCGTTCTTTGTTATCGCCAAGGCGTGGGGATTTACGAAGCCCTGAAAAAATGGCATCAGTTTATAACTTGTTCTTTGGTCTTTTCAAATTTTTCCATTTTAAGAATATGCGGCATGGTTGCTATTTAAAATTCGCAAAATATGCTTTAGTGAATTTATAAATTTCATATACCTATATACCAAGAAAATCAAGGAACAATATAAAATTGGATATTGAAATACAGTAGCTTTTGCTGATAAAATAGGATACTTAAAAATAAATTTTAGAATACATTTCAATGAAATTATAAAATAGGAATTTATCATTGGTAGAGTAAACAACTTACTGGATATGGCACCCAGGTATCCGCAATCTCTCCCGTAACAGCATCTATGGTGAATCCACGCACTGCAATCTTATTGTTGGTGGGTCCATTCACAGCGTATATCATGTTATTCATCGAAGCAGTGATGCCGAATACACGACCCAAACTTGGATCTAATATAATAGTGGCCGGTTCCAACATCTTGATGTAGCTCTTCAGTCCAGCTTTTGGGCAAACGATGCGCATGTTTTCTCGGTCCGCAATGCACACTCTATCGATTTGCTCCAGCAGCGTGACGCTGTGGGGAACGTTGAATGTTTCGCGATCGTAAACAGGGATTTTGGTGAGGAAGACTCCGGCGGCGTTGAACTTGAGGACCGCGCTGTTGCAGTAGCCGTCGGCCACGAAGATCTCCCCTGTGGTGGCGACAGCTACCGATGTTGGCATGCAGAATAGAACGTGCCCGTCTTCCAAGGATCCAGATGTGAATGCTTCACCGAGGGTCAGGCTTGGATACTTGTGATTGTTTGGTGTATACTGAAATAAACGTGTATGATATAAGTAAGCACTTTCACAAATAACAAACCGGGACTTCTACTATTGGTAAAGGGTCTGTAGTTTGATTATCAGTCTTCTCTGAGATGGAAGGTCGTATCCGGGAGAAATTATCTTATAAAGTACATAGAAAGGTGAGAGAAAGTGTGAGAATAGAAGTTACAGTGATCTATGGAGGTGGGAGAAGGAAGGAGAACAACGCATCTGTATAGCCTCTATGCGGAAGTCAATGGGTGTCGGTAGGTACTCATGAAAATGTCTCCGAATGCTTGTTGGCCCCCTACACCATAAAAAAGTCACACAGTGGTCTACCATTCTGATTAAATCTACCTACCTTATATCTATGATGCTTCTAGTTTTTGGACTACATTGCATTTGTGCAGTAGTGGTAATGAATACAAAAGAGAGAAAGACTTTTTCCAAAAAAGGTTTCGTACCTTAAACACTTGATGTTTGGCCACGTCAGTGACCCAGACGTCGTCGTGGTGGTCGACAGTGAGCCCGTGCGGCATGTAGAACATATACGCGCCCCAGCCGTGCAACACCGCGCCCGTGAGTGGGTCCAGCACCAGTATTGTGTCCTCCGCAATAGGTCCCTGGTCCAGATTTTGATACACATTCGATTCGTTGAAAGAACTGAAATGGAGACGTGAGACGTATTAGTATTTCATTCTGCATTATAGAAATCGAGACTTAATAACGTTCCGTTGAAAATTTAAGTATGGAAGGTCCATTCTTAGATTTTGCTCTGCTGGTGGCTTAAAATAGCCCTGTACATGTATTATACAGGGTTATTTTAAGACAATAGAAAGTTCTTGGGAATGTTTTTTTTATATAAGGGCCAAACGAGCAATCGGAGCCAATTTCATGACCACCGACGCCCATAGACATCTGCAAAGAGCCAGATGCGCGGCCCTCCTTCCACCCACCTCCAAGGCCCACCGGCTACTCACACGCCGCACGAAACGCGATAGAACAACTCTCAATTTACGCCAGTATCGATTAAGCGAAAGGTACCTCCCTGGTCGTGACAGCTTGATTCAGCTACATGCATGTGTGCAGTGTGGCACTACCTCATACTATATTATATTAATTTAATGGTCCGCTCGAATGTTACAAACAAGAGTGCTTCTTGCTAAGAGCGGAGTATTTCAACATAGACTTACAAATCTCACGAGAATCAAACACATACAAATAGAGAAAATAGGATTATAGTCCTAATTCCTAAATCCTATGTGCTGGCAAAGTAGCTATCCTAAATTCTATGTCCTGGCAATATTAAATTTGTGTGCCTACCTCTCGTCCCACACTCTCTCCGCTCTGTGGAAGATGACCGGCTGTCCCAGAGAATTGATGGATACTCCCGTTATCTGTCCCACATTCAGCGCCTGCTGTGGCCAGTTCTTCACCTCCTGGGGCCGTAGCACGACCATATCCTCACCCTATAGCGGGATGATAATTATAATTAATGATTTCTTTGATTATAATTATTGATCAGTATAATCATCATCATCATCATCAGGACGTCCATTGCTGGACATAGGTCTCCCCCACAGAGTGCCAAAGGTCACGGTCACGAGCTAATTGCATCCAGAGGCTCCCGGATGCTTGCATCCTTGCTCAGAGGATCATTATAATTGTAATAAGAAATTTATTTGCGCAATCGCACTTCACACACATAAAAATATATTCTTATATATTTAAAAAAAACATAAATAAAAACAATCATAGCAAAATGGCCTATGTCCAACTGTGGACTGCAATAGGCTGATCATGATGATCATGATGATGATGATGATAGCAAAAGAAAAATTAAATAACTGAAACAAGTACAAAGGAAGAAAAAGAAATATCGAACACATATATGATAATTATTGTAAAACTGTCACTACCTAGCGTAGTAGCTTGTCCTACAAAACTTGTTTAATTATCTTATATTAATTAATACTTATCTGAACATTAATGATGCTCTTCAGTGCATATGGTTCAATCGAAGATCATGACCGTAGTCAGGGTCGTTAAATATCTTTAAATATATCTGTTTTAACTAAATAAATATTCATACATTTTTTTTGTTGTTTTCATTTATATTTTTAAATGTTGTTAATTACTTAATAATGCCCACTTATTTTGAAAATTGCAAATTAAGGCCGCCTTTTATGTGACTACTTTTGATCATTTCTAAGTGCATGTTCTTTTGCATAGAATTATAGTCTCGTGTACATTGTTGATGGTGCTATTAATAAATTATTAAAAATAAAAAAATGATTACCTGATGACGCAGTTCCGTGTATGGGTCATCCATGGGATCCAGTTCTCTCTCCGGGCCAAAGTATTCGGAGACATCCCTGACAGTCTCTGGTTCTCCGTAAACACCAGGTGATATCAAACAAAATATCAAAATCGGCCACATTTTGGAAAATACCCGATATGATTTGTCTTCGGGGAAATATAACTTGTGCAGATAATGGGCACTTATTGATCGCCCTGAGGTATTCACGCATGCGCCTAGCGGACTTTGATATTTCATGTACATCCGTAACCCAAGGACGTTGATAAATAAAAGTAGATTTAATAATTAAAAATTTATTTACTGAATTATTATCTGCATTAATTTTTTTCAAAATAAAACAACGGTGAAAGAGATATTAAGTGCTAATTACGAAAATATATCCCGTCTGTCATCAGTCTCACGTAATCGTTGGATTGGCGCACGCCTGCTCTTCACCATTACAGTGCAATGAAATTTTGCTAACTTTACAGTGCAATGAGATTTATTAACGAAATCATTGTCCTCGCCATTGTGAGTTGGGCTGGTCCCAGATATACCCAGTTTCTGTCATGGAACACACCGCGTTGTAATACTTGCCGGGGCTCCGGCAGTACGACCAGGACGGGCATTTGCATCTGAACAGCGTTTGAAACTCTTCCTTGCAAACCTCATTCCACCAACATGTCCTCTGAAATTAATATTCTAATTTATAAAATCAGCGTCAAGTTTTATCAGTGAAACTTAAAGGGAAAGTGTATGTTTATTTTTGTATTTCACGAAATGGGTTTGTGGGTTAATAAAGAACATGTTTTAATATATGCGTATATTTACCTCAGTAACGTATCCTCGTACGGACCGGTCGGAGTAGCTCCTCTTGCTTATCGTGGCTGCTTCCATGGCGTTGAGCAAAAGTACGGCAAATGCTACATAGTGAGCCTAAAAATGATTTCCGCGTGATAATAAACATCGTATTCAATTTGGATGTAATAATACAAGCCTTACCTTAACCATAGCAGTGTTTTAGTCTAAAAATTGAAAGTGTTATACTGCATAACCTAAAATTTCCATCCCCACCGCTAAAATATGCCTGCGCGGTGGGGTGATTTGGAACGTACTTATTACTCCCCGACGCAAAACAAAGGGTGGTTTTTATAAGTACGACTTGTTAATGTATGTCTGTCTCTTGCGTCGTAACTACCAACTGGCACGGGAGTTTTAATTGTTCCACCAGCACATTTAATTTTATATTTGCTCTTACACCATGTTTGATTTAGTAGATATAGTTATAGCCGAATCGTTTTGTTAAATAATAAGCTTTTCTGATACGTTCAATGTCTTAGTATTTCTAATTTCGTTGTATCTATAAAGATACTTAAGATAGATATAAGTATACTAGATAACTCAAAATTTAAGCGTAGGTAGGTATATAGACATGATTAATAATGTCTATGTACCTACCTAGGTACGCTTAAATTTTCAGTAATCTAGTATTTTTAAAAACAAGATATGAACATTTACCGCTGCCACATTAAGACAACTGGCTGGCGCAATGGTGACACAGCTCAGGTAACTGGAGCATTTTGTGCCAGATGTCGCCGATTCGAATCCCGCCTAGGTCATATTATATGTATTTCTATAATATTAAATATTGTATACATTTATTAAATTTATAAAAAATATGCGTCTTCCTTAGCACGGGGTGAAGCTAACGTGGCGTGTAAAGTCCACAGATATTATTATTATTACTATTTCGTAGACCTCAGACCAAAAAAATATAGGCTAGACGGATTCGGTTTTCATCTATCATTTGCATTTCTTATTTTTTATCCCCTGAGGAGTGGATGGACACGATAAAGATCTGATCTTTAACGTTAAGACATCTTGGATGTATCAAGAAAGCACCACCTCTGTGGCTAATCCTATACATTTCTACAAATGACTGTCTCCCAAAAAGGATAGTTTTTTTGGTACCACCGAACAATTTTATCAATATTGAACGATATGATCAAAAACGGCTCTCCATATTTCTCCCACTCCCCTCTCGTATGTTGAGAACTTATTAAGGTAGGTTAACTTAAACTCTTGTATACCCCCGCCCCTCCAAGCTTCAAAACACACCATGACATGTAGTAGAGTACCACAACATCTCTTTCCTGCCTGGTATGATTGTGGGTTAGAAGTCTTCCCTTTTTTAGACTTTTTATGAAACTTTAATACCCCTTTTCCCTAATCTCTTTAATTTAGTCTAACCCAATTCATTGATATGGATTTGATGTACGTACGCCCTTATCATGATAAGGGCGTACGTCGAATCCAAATACACTTCCAGGTCTGGTCCAAAATCCCTTCAAGCACATGGCCGAAGTTTTAACGTTGCATTCATAAATAACAGGTCATTAAACTTGTTGGGCGAATCGGACGCGGATTCTGCTAGCCAATAAAATAACGGATTCGAAATGAAACGATATATCATACGAATTATAATTTATTATCAGTGCACTCAATTACTAAATGAGCAATTTTATAACTTTAGGGTTGCATCAAACTATTTTCTGTAATATTTATTACATATACTTCCTATAATTATGACGAATAAGATCCTAAGAAATGACTACATGTATTTCATTTGAAACATTTGCCTTATAGCTACATCACTATGTTTTATAAATATATTACATGTTTAAAAAAATATAAAAATTTCTATACAATTTTCAACGAATACAGCTGTAACTAAACGAAACACATATTTTTTCTTTTACATACAAAAGATTCGATTTTTTTTGTTTTCGTAATGTGAAAAATTTAAATAAAAAAAATTGTTGTATAATACTATAGCGAGTATTTAATATTTTTATTTTGTACAATACCAAAATTTTTTGGTCGGCACTAAGAAAATAATAAATGATAAAATCTTTATTATTATTAACATATTCATTGCCTAATTTGTCATATTATCTAAACTTTTACAGCACGTTTTTTATAATAATCTACGTTGTTATAAATATTTTCTACATCTTGTATATTTTATTAAGCTTAGTTTATAATTCTCTATACATAATTTAAAAAATAATAAATTTTATATCTTCGCTACAATTTAGATTTTAGTTTTAGAATAGCGAGCCGTCGCGTTGTAACCATAACACTGTTCCAACGGCTGCGCACTATTCAATGGCACTACATTATAAATATAGCAAAATTCATTTACAGATTAACTTTCACTAAAAAAAAAGTAGTTTGTTAAACAAACATATAAATGTAATATTTTTTTTTATGTTAGGATGACTCGTTATTGCGTGGAGTGTGCGACAATTTAAAAAAAATACACAGGCAAGCTTCTTTTAATGTTTTTGATATGTATAGTTAATCTTAAACGAATTTCGCTGGCCTACCATTAAATACTAAATGCTCGAAGACCTTTGGTTGTCTACTACCTCTACATTTGGGGTTGCCTTAATCTACAATATTAATACAAATTCTAAATTGACACACGAGAACAATATTTTTTATAAGTACCTGTTATTGTGTAAAATTTAAAAAAAACCACAAAAAATTAAAAATATCAATTATTTAAAAAGGTATGTACCATAAGATTTTTATTGCCATTTCATATAGAGAAAAAGGTAGAGAAGGATAGACATTAGTGTTAGATCCCTCCAGGGTAAGCTAAAATAGTTATCTCTAATGGAAAATTCTGAATATCGCCTCGTGTGCCTTAACCTTTACCTACATAGCTTTTACGTCTATTATATTATTTTCCATGTCTTCGTGTTCCTGCCGCCTGTGTAGGTTCTCTGCCTCTTTTCTGTAAAAAAGTAAAAATATTAAGGAATATATTAATTAATCCGTTTAAAATTGATTAATTAAAAAGATTTTTTTAATGTAAAATTAAAAAAAAAAATTTTGTACATTTCATTTTCAAGAAATTGAAAAAATTGTTGAATGTGTTGTTTAAACAACACATTCAACAATGGATTAATCCATCCTCCAAAACCAAACAATTGATTTTAAACGCTCGTGTTATGGGGGCTAGGGCTCTGACGTACAACAACCATATAATATAGGGATATAAATTGAGTATGTGTTTAAAGGCTGTAAACGCCATCCTACTAATATTATTAATGTGAAAGTTTGTTTGTTTGTTTGTTTGTTACTCGTGACTCTTTATCGCAAAAACTGCTGAACTGATTTTCATAAAATTTGGCTCACACATAGAGGTACTTGGAGTAACACAGAATTTATCCCGAAAAAATGGTCCTATGGGATGCCATGGGATGATTTTCTATTTTCCAGGGGATCGAAATTCACGCTGGTGAAACCGCGGGACGCAGCTAGTTTTATATTAAATGTAGCTCGGCGTATTTATCCCGCGTTCCAGAGCACGTAGTTCGTCGCCGGTCGCCGACCGGATCGGAACGATCATTTTAATGGTAATTGAATGCCCATTAGGTAAACGAAAATATCGATATTTTGTGTTATCGATACTTTTGTTCTCGATACTTTGTATACAATAAAAGATAATACATATTAGAGGAAGCTCCAATTTTTGGCCAAAAAAAAATATTTCGGATAACTGTTTTATTTTCATATAAGTATTTCTGCTCTTTTGTTTTTTTTACAATAAAATTATAATAAGATTATAACAATTTCAATCACACATTGTATGATTATTGCAAAAATTAGATTTCATAATATTTTTTGATAGAAAATAAAAAAATATAATCGACGCTTTTCGAAATACATTTTTTTCTTTTCAGGGTTGATTTGGACATTTTTTTAAGAGACAGGTTATTAATACAAGTGAAAAATACAAAAAAAAATGCTAAATAGGTTAAGAAGCAGAAAATAATATTTGACACAAAAAAATTAAAGAATAATAATTAAATTTAAGTTTTTGTTTTTAAAATAAACAAACACTACCTACTTAATTATACGTGTGTAAAAATATTATATTTATACTTTTTTGTCCAATCTTAGGATATGATATTTTTTTCACTACATTTAAATTTAAAAAATCCCATGCCTCAAAACATTAATAATTCCTCAAGCTTGTATTGTGAGAAACACGAGGTGATGTTCGTAGTGGACACACACACATTCCTTATATTATTGCTAAGATAAATTAATAAATCTACGCAAGGAAAATCACATGTTAACCCAGTCTCCTAGTGAGGTGCCAGTATAGAATATATGCATATTAAATGCCAGCTTTTGCCTAATTACTATGCCGGTTTTATCTATAAAATATTTTATTCATAAATCAACATGTCCTGATTCATAATCGCGAACGTAAACCTTTGAAGTTAGACCCATGAACAGTGGTATACCGCTCGAGGTCAGTGGCAAATTTTGAATTTTAAACATAAAAAAATGTTGGGATTCTCCTCTAACCGGCGGCCTATTCCGGCTGGGGGCCCCATCCGCCTGGGGGCCCATTTAAACGATGCCATGATAATCCCCATAGATATATCGTAGATCCTATCTTTTTAAATCATCAACAAGGTAAACGTGCCAGTATTAATTCAAATATATAAATCCTTTTTGTATTACACAAACCCAACATGCGAATGATTAAAGCTCTAAAGTGGTGATAGCAGACGTAGACAGATCCTGTGTGCCACAACAAACGCGCTAAACATTATAATTTTGAACATAAAAAATTGTTGGGATTCTCCTCTAACCGGCGGCCTATTCCGGCTGGGGGCCCCTTCCGCCTGGGGGCCCTTGGCATTTTGCCGACTTGCCACCCTGTAGTTACGCCACTATCCATGAAATGATGTGAGTTAGACGCATTGATGCGTTGTAGTTTATGAGTAGTTTAGTATGTTTCAGGGCATACGCGTATGCCAGGTTTATCATAATATATATCCTGTCTATAAAAGGGATATCTGCCCCCTCCACGGGTACATTGAGCATTGGCACTTGTAGGGGCCCTCTGCAACTTACACTTATCATTAACTAATTTAACACTATCGTGATCTCTTATAATTTGTTGTATACCTTAGGCTGGGTGCGGTGTTTATTTAAATAAAAGTAATTAAAGACACGTCAGAAAATGCTTTAATAACTGCATACAACAGACAATAACGCCGAATCTGTATTTGTACTTGTATTGTTACTACATTTTCTTTTAAGTTTGTTACATATTAGTTTATTGTACCTGTTTATACATATTCTATTAGCAAATTAGTATTTAGATGATTATTGTTTGAATTGATTACAACTAAAATTTTCGTTTCCTTTCCCGTTTTTCTTCCCTTCTTTGAAATTATTTTAAGGATCTTGAGGTCGTTGAGGTATTGATACCACAGCCAGTCCGGGTAAAATCGGAGACATAAATTAATTTCGACGATTAATCGTCATTTTAAAGCTTGTTTGAGCCTGGCTCGTGCTCGTTTTTGTCTTTTAGCTTTCAAAAACGAAAAAGTAGAGCACAAAAAAATGCAAAATATCCACAAAATGTGTGTCCGTATGGTAAAATTCACAAGAAACCTAATCCATATTGTTTATAATTTATAATTAAAATTAGAATAATATTAGTGTGTCTATATTAAATATTTATGAAGGACATCTTAATGTGGTCCAGGCCAGTGTGTCGGCTGTGCGTGTGACATGAATATTTCACTAAAAATTTTACTACTCACCACTTTCAAACTGTATTTTTCACTTTTATATTAAGAGTAATTTTCGCTAGTCTTTTTTATATGCTAATAGTGGTGACATGACATGACTCTCGGTTCTCTCTTCCCACCCCACTAGGACACAGCCCGCCGGTAACCTTTGGCAGGGACCGGCGCGTGGAGTACTTGTTGTTGAGAAGGGGCCTCTTTTATGGCTACAAAAATTATCTTAGGCCCTTAAATTTCAGGAGGGCCCTGAGCTAACGCCCCTCTACGCCTCCACTTCAATCCAGCGCTGGTACTGTCGTGAAACTATGTTGTTCTTGTAGTTTAGTGATTCTCAACCTTTTTTTTGTTGCGGCACATATTTAACGATTTCAAAATTTGGCGGCACACAAAGAATAAGATAAAATATAAAAAAACGCGTTGCAAAGCAAATAATAAAATAATTTATATCTTTGCGGATTTAAATATATAATCATGTATTTTTTTTCTTTTTAACTGATATTATTTAATAAAATTAACATTATTATATATTATTTGCAACATTTGGCGGCACACAAAAGTGCCGCGGCACAGTGGTTGAGTATCACTGAATGTAGTTAGTGAATTAACAGCGTTATTGTGATTGAATCTTGTAGTGTAATATTACAGTGTAGTTTCCTGCGACTGAGTGAGACTGAGAGCTGTAGAGCTCCTCATAGTAGAGTGATAGGATAGGCGTATCTTCATATACAGTATCCACGGATGGCGGTGCTCGTTTATTACCGTAATACTAGCCCTGCTTTCGAATAGATAATGTCATCAACTGATACGCAAAAACGGCATTAACGTGATGACAGCACCGCGATACATGTAACTTCATCGACAATGTAATTTATATTCTTATATAAGTACTATAATGGGTTGCTGAGAGAATCAAATATCACTTAAAAACCAAATAAAATATAACTCGCATTTTAGGTTGGACCAAGTCAATCTGCGCAAAATTTTACTTAAATCGATCTAATAGTTTCGGAGATTATCCTTAAAATATTAAAATCATATATCAATTATTGTACTCTACAAATAAATATTACAAATAGATGCAGTTATTTCTATGTTTATACTAATATTGTCAGATTAACCCACCCAATATTTCTGTGAAGCTTGTAGGTAATATAATTATAAAATGCACTCACGTATATTTATTTGAAGGCTGGAAGAAGCTTTTCGGGCAGAGCCTGTAGTAGGGCCAGCATTCTCCACTGGACTCCCCCGCCTTCTGCGCCTCTACATACTCGTCCAGAAGTTCTGCATACGGAGACTTACTAGGACTGTTGGTATAAGGAATTTTTCACATGTTAGTATTATCGAGACAGGAATTATCTTTAAATATATGTAGATATCAGGATCTTTGGTGTCTGCTGAAAAAGGAGTGGTAGACACTACCTAATGACATAATTATTATTTCACTCCTTTTCGAAATATTTTTTTTTTCCGGAGCAACCAGTTGACACAGATGGGTCTCGACAGGCATTGAGGCATAGGTTACACATATAGGTTAATCAAGTACCATTCTAAAAGTAATGGATTAAATCCGTTTTTGTTAAACATCTTTGGTAGAGAGAGGAAACATGACTATTTTAATTGGAATACAAGTAAGATTCTCTCTCAAGCGTGTTGAGTGAGGTACATCTCAAACTCTTATTTTCCTTAGTGTGAGTTTTCGCGCTCCCACAGACGAGGAAGGAGGACAAGGACGTAGAACCTCTAAGCGGATGTTTATGGGTGTCAGTAGTCATTAAAAATCTGACTGCCCGTTTATCCCCTTATACTATAAACTAGCTGTGCCCCGCGGTTTCACCCGCGTTCATTTTCTAAGAAATCCATATAAACTTCAACACCCTGTTTCACCCCCTTAGAGGTTGAATTTCTACAAAATCCTTTCTTAGCGGATACCTACGTCGTAACATCTACCTGGATGCCAAATTTCAGCTTGATCCGTCCAGTGGTTTGGGCTGTGCGTTGATAGATGGCTATGTCACATTTGAGTTTTATATATATAGATGTGATAGTAAACTCACCTGAAGAATAGCTTCATTACTTCGCCGATGAAACCGAAGTTAGTGAGCGGATGTGCGTGCGTCTCGCAGATGGCACGCAGCAGACACTCCTTGCCGGCGAGTCCGAAGTTCGCGAGCAGGTCCTCCGCAATGCCGTACATTATAGCCCTGTAATTATGAAAAAAATAAGTATCAGTCGAATAAAATGTCTTGTAGAGGTATGTAGAATTATGTGTTCCGTATTTTAAGGCATATGGTGCGTATCCAACACAACGATATAATCTCGTCTGTATTTTTTTGTTTCTTCTTCTTCTGGATGGGTGAACAAATTTTGATTATTTATTTTTTGTTTTAAATGATATACTTATAACATGGCTTAATAGGATTAAAAATATAGGCATATAAAAGCATTCATCAACTGTAAAATTGTAATAATACCAGTTGCCACAGAAACCAGACATATTCAATTTTTTTTAAATGCAAAAGATTGGACACGTTTCGGCAATCGATTCTACAACCATTTCCTGGCAATGATTACGTAAGCATTATTAATTCAAGATGCAGGCTAGTAGATAGTTTGTCGCCGGACCAAACGAGACGGCACGTGGTGGCCGCCGTGCTCGGAATACTTCTTAGGATGCGAGTGAAAGTGGACTTTAGTGGCGACGTTATGGCAATGTCCTGTCGGGTTATGGGCCCGCGTGTGGTCTTTAATTTAGTTTCACGCAGACATTTCGTCGCCCAAAAGCGATGATGGTGAATTGAGTTTCTCTTCACTTCCACACAGGGGCGTAGCGTGCTCTATCGGGGCCCCTGTGTAAAAATTGGTTTGGGGCCCATATGAAGGGTAAAGATTTCTCACAAAAGAAAAATAAATGTTTTTATTAATTTTCGCTCACGTTGGGGGCCCCTGTGGACTGGGGGCCCCGTATTATTGACACGGCAAATACGGCAGTAGCTACTTTTTTTTATAGCATAGGAGGCAAACGAGCAGTTAGGTCACCTGATGTAAAGTGAACACCAACACCCACAGACATCCGTAACACCAGAGGTCTAACAGATGCGTTGCCGACCTTTGAGGAAAGAATAAGCTCATACTTCCTCATCAAAGTAGATACAGATTCGAAAATAGACTCCAACATCTTCACCTGTCTTCGTAATATTGTAGGCAGAGACAAGAAGAACCGAGTGCCCCATTAATATTCGTTTCATATTCTTTATTCTTCTCAAACGAATACGCCTATTGCGAAGACTATTGACATCACCTTCGGACAGTACCTATCTGATTATATTCAAATAACTTGCGTCATCCCGACGTTTCAGAAACTTTGCAGCAACTATGGTCACGACAAAAAAAAAACACTTGTGTCAGTTGCAGCTCAAAAATCGTCAATTTCTGAAATACCTTTCGCCTCCATGAAATTTATCTCCAACCGCATTCTCCGCTTCCTTGGGGACCGCCTCGCGTTTGCCCCGCCTGGTGTCCAGATACTGGCCGATGTAGTCCGCCATGACAGACGCGGCGGCCCGGCCCATAGAGCGCGCGAATATTGGCGGCAAATCGCCGTAAGGATTTTCATTATCTGTCAGACCTAGCTTGTCGAAATCAACTGAAAACAATAAACAAATAATAAGCACCGAAAGCTATACTTATACGTTGTATACAATTATTAATTCGTTTTACGTTTTTAATATAACGTTATGATAATTTTATTATTATTTAAATTTATATATTAATTACAGTTACAACAACATTTGAAATACTATAAGTATTTAATATTGCGAGTGTTAAAAGTCGTAGGTAATTTATTATTTTTAGGATTATCTTAATAAATCTAAACCTAAATCGAACTAGTACCTTAGTAATATGATTAGGTTAATTGATTTATTCATTAAATAATTTAAGTTAAGGAAAAAAATAGCTTAAATACTTTTTACAGTCGGTAACTACTAATCTATATAGGTATATATATTAAGCTGTAGAAGACGTCATTGTCTATGTCGTGTGCGGCGCACACGCAAAAACTACTGGCTGGATTTTGATGAAAGTTTTTTGTTATATAGGTATTAGTGCTTAATTGAATGCTTTAAAGAAAATACACAATTGCAGGGCAAAATAACGGATTGACAATTCGGCCACATAACATTACACGTTACCATGACAACATATTTTGCCAAGACAACGGCTGTCGGGTCGACTAGTCTTAGATATTAGATAAAAGCAACAACAATAAATATAACTTTAAATTAATTAAAATAAATTGTGCTTGAGTATGTTTGACAACAGACGATAAATTAATCTTTAAATTAAAAAAACTCAAACAATTAATGCTACCATTAGACAAATGCTAAATAATTAGATCTATCAATGTTAAAAATGTGTGGCTATAATAATCACCGACCTCCGATAGGAGATGGTAACTATAAGAATTGTAAAAAAACTAATCTTTTATGAATAATTATGTACCTAACATAGTTGATTTTAAATACTTTAAATACTCAATAATACTTTTAAATACCTACTCAAAACTACCTATGTTAAGTTTATTTATAATTTTAATACTACTTTATTATCGATCTAATGATACTTCTACGCTTCGATCTACAAAGAGATCAATGTACTGACTTTTCAGTTCCACCTCATATTTTAGAGTACCTGTAAAACGACATAACGTTAAGATACCCTAGAACTTAGAAGTCTATATAAGTATATAAAACTCAAACGTGACATAGCCATCTATCAACGCACAGCCCAAACCACTGGACGGATCAAGCTGAAATTTGGCATCCAGGTAGATGTTACGACGTAGGCATACGCTAAGAAAGGTTTTTTAGAAATTCAACCCCTAAGGGGGTGAAATAGGATGTTGAACTTTATATGGATTTCTTAGAAATTAAACGCGGGTGAAACCGCGGGGCACAGCTAGTGTAACATAAAAAAGTGTGTGCTTTAGACCACACAACTGAAGAAAACTTTATCATTGATTTATTACACAAATTCATTACTGTAGTTACAATGACATAACATGTCATGATATTTATTTTTTAAATTTAAAAAAGTTTTACTTAGATCGGGTTTGAAATTTTACTTTGACTTCCGTTGTGTGATTTTTGTAACGCTCTCGCCCACTTACTCGCCAAGTCAAGCGCGCGTATAGAAGTTTTACTTTAATAATATATAATGCAGTGGAACGTACAACCTCATTTTTTTATTTCTGCTAAAGTGACACACGCTATAAGTAAATTTCTGTTAACTAATACTTAAGATTTTTAGTTCGCTACATTTCAATAGAGATTCTATAAGGGGACAGCACACATGATACTTTTATAGTAGACTTAGACGCTTTTTAGACGCTGGTGACGTGGAGAGGCTAGGGGAGCGATGAGGTACGTTTCGCATAAAAGTGATGTGTACTACCGTATGAGAAGCTTCTGACACATTGGGAAAATATGGGGTGGAGGTTGGCACTTGACAGAAGCTATTACAAAAAAGATTTCACTTAAAACCATTTATTAAATTTAAAAGTAATATGGCTGAAAACATACAACTAATATGTAAATATATACTATATAAGTAGAGTAAATATACAGGGTTAAATTTTGGTCACCGGCCAAATTATCAGATTTGGTTCAGAATCGTTAATACATTCCATTTATTAAATAAAAAAAAAGAATAAATTAATTTATAAATTAATTTTTTATCCTACACTAAAAATATTATCGTGTAGACAACTCGGCGCGCAGTATTCAACTGTTCGATGTCAGTAGCACTGAACTCTGTATAATAATAATATTATGTCCATGACGCGTTGCCATACAGGCTTAGCGCCCATCAGCTGTTTGAGCCTTGTGGTCATTACGAACAACGATCGATGTATTTCTAAGGGCCATTTTAAATAGATTTTTATTTAACAAAATATTACAATTAGGGGATAAAATTTAAAACACACCCTTGTATTGATGTTTACTACTTTATTTTAAAATTTGGTCGGTGACCAAAATTTAACCCTGTATAGTGTAAAACATGTATTGTTCCTCTTTTTTTTCAATTCTTTTTATACCTTTGGAATAATATGTGTTATGTGATTGGTTGTAGATAAATTGCCATCGTATAACTGTAAAATAATTATTTACTACATAAAATACTTTTTTTAAAAATTGTTTTGTTTCTTCACTTACTTGTAAACGGAAAACTGACTGTCACGTTTGACAGAAAGCCATTTGGGGGATGTCTCACGAAAGGCATCGACAACGACGGAGTGATCACCATAGAGGTACCAGGAGGCAGCGCTAGTCTTCCATCGTTCGTGATCCACAGAATCCTCTTCTGTCTCGAATGAGGAATGTCTTCCTTAGCAATTTCCTCCTTGCTTAGAGACGCCATCGGTAGAAAAGCAGCTAGGGCTATGCTTAATATTACACGTGGCAGTCTCTCCATTGCCAATCTGTGGAAGAAATATAGCTTTTTACGTGAAATAATATGAACCAATCAACATTATACCAATAAATGAATTTTTGTAAGAGGTAATGCCACACTGCATGCTTGCATGCAGCCGAATTGGGCCGGTACGACCGGGGAGGCACCTCTCGCTTACATAAGACCGGCGTAAAGTGACAGCTGTGCTGTGTTCATTCCTTACCGTGCGGTGTGTAAGTAGCCTGTGGCCCATGGAGGTAGGAGATGAAAGGAGGGCAGCGCATCTGTACAGCCTCTATACGGATGTCTATAGGCGTCGCTAGTCATGAAAATGCTTGTTTTCCCCCCTATACCATAAAAAAAAATACTTTATTGTGCATATTACAGAATAAAGGACAAAAAAATTAAAATAAGTTACAATATAAAGTAGCTAATATACACAAAGGTCTATTTATACAGGGTTAAATTTTGGTCACCGGCCAAATTTTAAAATAAGTTAGTAAACATCAATCCAAGGGTGTGTTTTAAATTTTATCGCCTAATAGTAATACTATTCGTTCGTTTGTTAAATAAAAATCTATTTGAAATTGTCCTTAAAAATACATCGATCGTTGTTCGTAGCGACCTCAAGGCTCAAACAGCTGACGGACGCTAAGCCCGTTTACTCAGGTTGCAGCCAGACCTCGAAAACCTTAAAATTCTGAGCTCTCAGTACTAATCCTGAGATATGGTACCCCTACGCGTACTCTCCTCCTATTCGTAGTAATGTGATGGTATATAGCCTATCGCCTTACTCAATAAACACTAAAATTATGGCAACGCGTCATATTATACAGAGTTCATTGCTACTGGCGCCGAATGGTTGAATAGTGCGCGCCGAGTTAGTTGTCTACACGGTCATATTTTTAGTGTAGGACACAAAATAAAAAAAATAATAAAAAATTTTATAATAATTTTATTAAATTTTTTATTATTTTTTTATTTCATAAATCGAATGTATTATCGATTCGGAACCAAATCTGAAAATTTGGCCGGTGACCAAAATTTAACCCTGTACTCGTATAAATGAACTATCTTCGCCCGCTTGGATTTCGGACTCCAAAAATAGAAGAGATTCTCAAGTATTCCGAGCTTTTTTAATGTATAATGGCATGTAGGTGGTCCCATTGCCCAGTCACGATCTGATGATGGGATCCTTTTGAAATTGAAGGAACTTCTCAAATATTATAGGCATCTCAAGAAAACGAACGCTGGCTTGCCGAGCTTTAAATGTTTCGCTTCTAATACTTCTAACGACGATATCCCAAAAAACTATTCACCTGATTGATATAGTGTATACGGTAATTTTAATTTTCATTAAATATCTAAGCTAATTATCATATTTATTTGAATAAGGATTAATACTGAACAAAAGTAAATAGCTTTGAAAATATGTAACTTTTTAATTAAAATTTGAACATAAAAGTAGTTATTGTAAAATGTAATTCAACTGTAAGAGAGAGTAAAAAAGATATGCTATTGCAGATTTTTTTGCAGAATTTTTATAGATTTTGAATTTGCTAGTACATTACTCAACTATATCTTTACTGGTTTACGCGGTGTTTGCGTGGAAAGCTCTGGGAGCTTTCCACGCTTTTGGTAAGACTTTTTTGCGACCTCTTTAACATTTAACGGTGTATTTCTGCTAATTTACATAAAAGCATAGTAAATTATACAATATTTAAAGCTTCCTCAAAAATCACTCTTTCTATTTTTGAAAACTGTATGAAAATCAGTTTTGTAGCTTTCGAGTTTATCGCGTTTAGACAGACAGAAAGACGCGGCCGGGCGACTTCTTTTTATAATATGTATAGTCTGTATGTCCTTTGTAGAATCGTAAACTAAGCATTTGATCATATTATGACCATGGGCAATTGGTATGTATGAGCCCACAAAGGTGTTTAAGTTAGGGTTTTTAAAATTCCAACCCCTAAGCTAGCCCCTAGCCAGTTTATAAATAAAAAGGGTCACCTATTCGTTTGCCTTCGACTTCGTAGTAGCAATCTAAAACTTTGCTGTAGGCCACAGCCTGGGGACATCCGAAGGGGGAACTAGCTTAGCAATATGAATCTTTAGATCTAGAGTAATAAGTGGAGAGGCACAGAAATATTGCTTCTAATTGATTTGCTGTCCGTCCATTCGTCCGCCCGTCTGTCACCAGGCTCTATCCCATGAACTCTGATAGTTGGACAGTGCAAATTTTTACAGATGTATTTTTGTGTTGACGCTATAAATAATAGACTGTTAACCTAGGGAGCAAAACGCGATTTTTCAGGCGAGAGTGTTTTTTGAATCCAGAGTAGAGCGAAGGATTCTAAGGTAGAATCCTGAGCACAGCGAGGGATTCAAAGTACTCGAGCTTCAAAAATAGTGTTGCTACCGAAGTGAACACTCTACTTTTCATCGCCCTCTATGAGAAAATGAGTACTGCAACTAATCATTTTAGTAAGAGGTAGTGCCACACTGCATGCTTGCATACAGCCGAATTGGGCCGGCACGACCGAGGAGATACCTTTCGCTTACACGAGACTGGCGTAAAGTGACAGCTGTGCTGTCGCGTTTCGTGCGGTGTGTAAGTAGCCGGTGGCCCATAGAGGTGGGAGGAGAATAGAGGGCAGCGCATTTGTGTAGAGGCTGTCTTCTATGCAGACGTCTATGGGCGCCGGTAGTCATGACAATGGCTCCGACTGCTCGTTTGCCCGCCTATACCATAAAAAAAAAATCATTTTCCACGTTTTTTTTAATTTCGCCAACGAAGACATTATTTTGCCATAAAGCCAGCGATTTGTTCATACAATGTTCGAAATGGTGTGGCTACACGAATGTCATGATATCAAGGTCACCTTGATGTCATGACTCCATGACACCCGTGTGGCCGGATAGTAATTAATTTCTTATCTGGTCATTGGGGCTTTGACACACGATTTTATGCACGTTCCGAAGTCTAATCACTTTCCGTCCCTAGGGATCAAAGAGCTATTTTGCTCCCTCTTTACGAGGATCAAACTGCCTCTTTTCGAATAGATGTGATGAAAACATAATTGTCATTTATTTTTATTCCATCCAAGGTATGACGTTCCATTCTTATTATTTTACTAGTATATATTTTTGTTTATATTATTTTATTGTTTTTTTATACTAAATATACTAAATTTTATTAAGCACCCGATATTCTTCAAGCAATACATTTTATCATAACAATGGTTGCCTAGGAGATACCGCTTTAAAGCGATAAGGTCGCCACATTGTACTATCCATAAATTATAGTTTTGATGTGCAAAAATTTGTATTGGTGTGTACAATAAAGTTTTATTTATTATTATTATTTATTAACATATACATATATTAAAAAAAAAGTATACATATATACAAAAAATCTGATTTTTGATGTATACACAGTATATTCAATTATATATTTACTCTATTTTAGATAATGGTACGGAACCCTTCGTGCGGGAATCCGACTTGCTCCCGGCCGGTCTTTAAATATCCGAACAGTCGCCTAATTTAATACTTGCGGTCGTCGCAATTTTGATTAATTTTTACGCATTTTTTATATTTTTTTTGCGATTTAATGAGGTTTTTTATAATTCAAGTTATTGCAGATATATTTATAATGCGTATTTAAATTATTAAAATAATGAGTTCAGTCAGCCCAGGAAAACCTCATATGTTTAATTGCACAGAAAACTATTGTCTGTCTGTCGGTCGATTTCCAAGGTGTTAATGAAAAATTAACACCTTGGAAATCGACCGATAGCTTAAACTTTTGAAATTTGCAAGGACCTATAATATTAAATAACTTTATGCATATATTAATGTTGCTGCCAAGAAACTCACGCATTTTAACTAAAGGTATCAAGAATCTATATATTAATAAGTGAAGCAAGAACTTAGATATGATAATTGCGCGGACGGAGGAGTACGAAATTTGACACACTTATAGTTTACGTATAAGAGAAATTATGACAAAAAAATATTAGCAGAAAGATAAAATTTTTTTACTCTCACAATTTTGGTATGGGGTGAAAAAATCTATAAATATTAATTCTATTGCATCGGTTAGTATAAAGTTATTTATTTAATAAAATAATGAAAAATATTTTTTTTGAATTGACCCTAGTCTCGCGTTGTTTTGTGCGAGTAGGTACATTTTTGCCATGATTTGAGGTAAAATAATTGAAATGGTAACCCTCAAGTATCAGACACCTTTATTTTTTGTGTTGCTCAGCGACACGCCAACCCGCAGTCTATTCTTTTCTCTGTCTACGTGTTTACCTTAGTTACGTTGACATAACATGTCACATGATATTAAGTTTTTAATTACAAAAAAGTTTCACTTAGATCGAGTTTCGATCTCCGCAGGATCACTAGTTGTGATAATTGAGTGACAGTCATAAATAATACCAGAGACAATATAATAATACTTAGGGTGCTTACATAGAGAAACAGGTTACCGGTGCCGACAAAACCTACTTGAGGCAGCGTCGGTAATTTTGCAATGATGTCTTATGGGCTCACTTATAAAGATTTTACCTGTACGTACCGACTCCCGGAGCCAACTCGTACGGGTGCAAGCATTTGCCGGTATGATATTGTCCATTGAATTTTGTAAATGCAGGACAATGTATCCCGTGTCATCATCGTATAAGACTTGTGTTCATCAAACTTTGTTTTATTTTTTCAAATAAATGATAATATTTCAGTTCTTGGTAGTGCCAACGTGCATGCACGCATGTAGCCGCACTTGGGCCGGCACGAGTGAGGTGTCTCATCATTAATAATGAATTTTAAACAAATACTAATGAGACTTGAAAAAATACAAAAAATTTTAAAAACTTTAAGTATAGATTTTTAATTGTTTATGGTGGCAAACGAGCAGTCGGAGCTATTTTCATGACAACCGACGCCATAGACATCCGCATAGCGATTAAAAGATGCATTGCCCTCCTTACTCCTTGCGGTGGCCCAAGGGGTGGGGGGTGGGCCCCACCTCTTGGGCCACCGGCTACTTACACACGGCACGAAAAACGACAGCAGTTCCTTAAACTATATTTTAAAAATAACTGATAATAAGCTCCATATTTTTTCTTCTTCTGTTAAATTAGAAACACTAACTGTTCTTTTCTTTCTGCATAATAAATAAATATTTATGAGAATAAAATTGCCGTCCGATGATGTAGATGACATGATTGTCACTACGGACAGATTTGACTGTTTTCTTTAGTGAAACCGACACGGACCGGCGCGGCGCTGATCGCGCTTTATTTTGTCGGCGCCGGTAACCTGCTTCTCTATGAAGGCACCCTTATATCGTAGACAGTAGAATATTTATTCTGTCTACGGCGTAGACACAAGACGGAGGAAAACTATTACATACAAGGTATTATGACAGTTCACAATAGATTCTTTTGAATGCTCTTTGTAATTTGCTTTTGCTATAATAAATCGGTATTTCATTACTTTTATAATATGTGTTATTAAATTTTATATCAAATCATTGTTTATTTATTAATTATATTATAATTTTGATAATAAACTTATCACAATGGAAAAGAAACAATGCAAGCACCTTAGAATTATAAACAAAGCAAGCAATAAGAATGAAATTGATTCGATAATAAAATTACTAAAATCTGAAATTAAAGATTTGGATACCTCTCCTAAATGGCAGAAACTCTTACGGAAATTTGAACAAATTAAAAGAAATTATGAACATAGTGCTTATAAAGCAGCAGTCAATGAGTATAATATTATACAAAAACTTTACACAGAAAATACAAGAAAGTCACCATTTCAGTTGGCTGATAAATTTGCAAGAACGGCTCATATATGGGAACAAATTAGGAACGGTACGTATAATAAAACACAAACCCATGAGATTGCGAGCATTTATGAAGAGAAAGGAAGCTATGAGACTAAAACAACTTCAAGTCAAGTCACAACAGGTCCTGATAATCCTGATGTTCTATTGATTAATAATCTAGACATAGAAAATATTGAATATGACACTGAAATCTATACTAGACTAAATGAGCTGACTGATGAACCTACAAATGATCTTTATAGCCTTGAAAGTATAGAGAAAGATGTATATAAAGTCCCACAGACGTCACCGGCTACTAAGGAAATTCCTAATACAAGTTTAATAAAAAACCTCAAACGAGTAAGTCCTTATTCAAGAGATGTGATCAAGGAGGATATGTTAAAGTCAATTCCAGAGACATTAATAATCACAAAAAAAAATACAAAAGAGAAAGTTTTGAAAATTCGTGTACTCAATATAGGTACGGAACCTAGACATATTCAATACAAGGATGTTTCAGACTCGGCCTATTTTGAGTATATTCGGATATGCCCAGTGACCTTTATTACAATTGTCCCTGGATTTCAGGCCATTTTTAAATTAACGATTAAATTAAAAAGATATATAGAAAATATTTCTTCAGAATTATCGTTTAGAGTTTATAACAATACAAACAAGATAGACCATAAGATAATGACTATTCCTATGGTTTCTGACTTTATTAAAGGGCATTGCATAATGGTCACTGAAAATGTTTATATACCCCCAGCATACCCATGGCAAGTACAATCTGAAAACGGGTTTCCAAAAGGCGTATTAAATATCAAAGTTAAAGGAGATTTTCAATATGAAGTATATATTATAAGAAAACAGCCTACTAATATTATCTGTGAAAATCATATTAACAATAGTAAATTAAAAGTGAAAGATGATATTGAAAGCCCAATAAGTACATCCATGTTAGACTTTGAACAATCGGCTGATGAGTATTTTGAATCACTAAACAATATTGAATTTATTTTACATGTTATTATTAGACGAGCTTTAGGGTGTTTTGTTATTAGTAGAACGTTTCTAAATGTTTCACCGAACTCACAAACAGATGTTGCAATTTATTTTACCAAAGCTGACAATCCAGGATTTTATCAATCTTTGTATAACCTAGAGTTTTATGATTTCAATACAAATGAATTAATAATGATAAAAAATGTCAAAGTGTATGCGGAGCTATTGCAACATCCTATACAAATGAAACCCGTTATTCTTGACATGTCTTGTGCAGAAATTATTGTTGGGCGTTGCAAAGATAGGTTTACTCTGCGCAATTGTCATAAGATTCTTACATTCAAAGTGAAAATTGAAACCACTAAGAAAATGAAACAGCTTTTTAGAATAACACCCGACGAAGCAAGTGTGTGTGCGAGGTCGGATGCGCATTTCAATATTTCGGCTTGCGTTGAAATGGATTCGATATATATGGAAGAAAGAGCATTTTTTACCATAAAAATAAATATAAGGAGCAACCCCAGCGATATATTATATATATCGCCAGTGTTTTATGAAATAATTGTGCCATGTGCAAAGGAATTCAAATTCATTTACAAGATGGACGACGACATACCAAAATATGGTCATATGACATCACTAGCAAGTGGTCATGAACTAAATGAATAATAATTCGAGTTTTTTTTTATGATATAGGGGGTTGGAGTTGTTTTGGTTTATAAAGAATTTTGGATACAAGGATATGTATCCACAATGCTTAATTTAACTTAGGGTTTAATGGTTTATAATGTATCCCGAGATATGAAATTACACTTAATTAGGATTTTTTTAAAGTTGTTCTTGATTTAATACACATGATGTCTACACGGAGAAAAAAACCAACTAAAATACATTAATTTTTACTAAAATATTAATAAACCCGAGGACAACAAATGCCTTGTATTAATTACAAATCGATTTTTGTTAATGCAGTTAGTAAATATAGCAAAAAATAGATTTGTAATTTCAACAGTGCGATAAAAATGTAAAGTGATGACGTCATAGACAATTACTAACTTATTTGCAATCCCAAGAACACAATTATAGTAATATTGGCAATGATGACGTCATATGTAAATACTAATTTTATTTCCCCATTTTAGTGTTCGTTTTGTAATTTCAAGTGTAGTGCTTTAGTTTTAATAATTTATGTAGGTTATTAATAATTATAACAAATAAAACAGGGGTGCTGTTTTGTTTTATTTGTTATAATTAATAACCTACATAAATTATTAAAACTAAAGCACTTAAATTACTAGACTAGGGTCATAAACTATTAAAACTAAATCATCAGTAATAGAGGTATTAAATTCTGAACATACTAAATGAAATATTTGTTACTGTGTTTATCTTATTTATTTGCCAAATTACAAAATACAAATAAACAATTTGATAGAAGATCTCTAGTGAGTTTGTCCATCTCTTTCAGTATGAAAATCAATCCACACTTTAAATTCGACACTTAAAATAACCGCTCTTCACTATACTATCACACACTATACTTCTATCACAGAAATGTTCACAATCAACACGTCAACACAAGGGCGAGCAAACTCAAAATGGCAAATATGTCGTCGCGTGTGTCGCAATAGTAGTTTATGCAACTGTCATATAAAGAAGGGTATTAAAACACGAGTGTGAATTTTTGAAACGAGCGAACGCGAGTTTCAAAATAGTACCTCACGAGTGTTTTAATACCCGTGTTATATGCAGTAGCATACACTACTTTATCTTCACTAATGCAATTAATCAATTAATCAAACATTGCGAAACATTACATTCACGCGTATTGCCCCATTCGTTGTTGGACCGACGACTGTTTGACCGACGATTAAATACTTTAATTTGATTGCAAAAATTACGGCGCGTAAATATATACTTT
>LUGF01038697.1:77281-104168 GCA_001625245.1 Calycopis cecrops | reverse complement strand
GATGCGGCGTAGCGTTCGCCATTACGCGCGTGATTCGCTTGTGACTCGCGAGACTCTCGACTCGCGGCGTATTCGCCGCGTGTCGAGATACTCGGGCGCCCTTGGAGCGTCCAGAACCATACGCGCGTGTACGCGGCGAGTGCACGTATTTTAATAGGAATGCAGCGCGAAATATTCGTTTTAATTATATTAATAAATAATTAGGATTTTTTAAAGTTGTTCTTGATTTAATACACATGATGTCTATTATTTTTTTTCCTATCCTACTGATATATCGAAATTTTTAAATAAAAATATCAATATCGATATTAATATTATCCAAAATATCGTTACAATATACATATATCGATAGTTTATTGCAATTTTATAAAATTTTATTGCAATTCCGACATTTCTAGTCACTCCCTCCAAGCGTGGTTACGCGCGTGATTCGCTGTATCTGGACGCAGCACAAAAATGTTACGCGCGTAGCCTTACGCGCGTGATTCGCTCAATCTGGACGGGGTCTTACTCTCCAAGTCAAGTGAGCGTAAAGAAGTTTTACTTCAGATACAACTGGCAGTCATGGGAACTGGCGACAGAAGTAAAAACTTAAAATGTCACGTATCTATGGCCAGTATTTAGTAGCACACACTTGTAGCTTCGTGTAGCTGCTACGAGTTAGCGTAGCTCCTCTACTGTGTGCTACGTTGATAAAGCAATGAGGTTTCCCTGTCCTAACGTCGCGTAACAAATTTTCAAATCGGAAAGAACAATGGTCTGGAGGTTGGCCCAGAGATGATGCCGGAGGGGTACTGGTCGTAAAAGCTGCGCCGGTCTCCCAGAACCCCTCCAATACGGCGACGCCGGAAGTTCCCTGGGTTTTTTAGTGGGTATTCCGGGAGCTTCTCTCCCGGCGAGTCACGCCGCGTGTCGAGATACTTGGGCGCCCTTGGAGCGTCCAGAACCATACGCGCGTGTTCGCGGCGAGTGCACGTATTTTAATAGAAATGCAGCGCGAAATATTAGTTTTAATTATATTAATAAATAATTAGAATTTTTTTAAAGTTGTTCTTGATTTAATACACATGATGTCTAATATATTTTTTTCCTATCCTACTGATATATCGATATTTTTAAATAAAAATATCAATATCGATATTAATATTATCCAAAATATCGTTACAATATACATATATCGATAGTTTATTGCAATTTTATAAAATTTTATTGCAATTCCGACATTTCTAGTCACTCCCTCCAAGCGTGGTTACGCGCGTGATTCGCTGTATCTGGACGCAGCACAAAAATGTTACGCGCGTAGCCTTACGCGCGTGATTCGCTCAATCTGGACGGGGTCTTACTCTCCAAGTCAAGTGAGCGTAAAGAAGTTTTACTTCAGAAACAACTGGCAGTCATGGGAACTGGCGACAGAAGTAAAAACTTAAAATGTCACAACTTAAAATGGCGAGTCCCACATACCCCACATCGTCCCCCTGCGGTGTGGGGATGCGTAAAAGCATTTTCCCCAGGGATAAATAATAAAAAAAAAAAGAGATGAGATGGCCACCAAAATATAATAATAATAAATAAATAATTCTTTATTGCACACCAAAACAGAAAAAAATATTCTTACAATTTAAACGTAACGCGACGCGCGCGCTCCCGACTTTTCTTCTACAGTTAATTGTACGCTGCATTAACGCGGCGCAGACGCACAATAAAAACAAAAACAAAAAAACACGCGACAACGCGTCGCACGTGTCGCGCTGTCGCAGCGTCTGCGCTGCGCGTACGTTCATCGAACGCCTACGCTGCTAGACGCTAGACTAACACTAGCCATGAGCGATTACTTAAATTGGAGTCACTATTACAGTTAACATCTTTAGGAAGCATAAACACTCACTTTTCGACTCAGGGACTTCTTGTAAAACCTTAAAGGGTGCATCCGTACATAAATACCTTGTGTCTGGTAATATGTAGTTTGGATACCTACTGAACTATACAATTGGTAGCAAAATTAACCAGATAAAGAAGGTATATATTTTGTTTCTGAAGAAGAGATGTAGAAAGCGAAAGATTCTTAGTAATATTTTAACCGTTTATCCTACTTTCTTTGAAAAAATTATTACTTTACTACTATTTTCTATAGATTTGCGATATTTTTATTACTCAGCAACGAATTGTTAATGCTATTTGTTTTTAAAAAGGTCTTTTTTAATTTAGAATTTAATTTTGTGTTAGTTTTGACTTTTATTATGATTATTTTAGTTAATATTGAGACTGATTAATTTTTGTAGGTTGTATTTTTTTTGGCACTATGGAATTATTTTTGTGTTTTATTTATGTTCGTTTTATACATTATTTTCCCATTGAGAGTGATTTATGTTTGTAAGACAGATTCTTAAAAATAAGACAGACTACTTAAAAATAAGGCTAGCTTTGTTATAAAATTTGTTGTAAGAAATACTTAACATACAATATTAATCTATTACCTACAAGCGCTAAAAGTCATTAACTTTATTTTTTATTGTTATTTAAAGAACAACTAACATATCTTTATGATATGCAGTTGATTTAACAAATAAATATTATTATAACCAATTTAAATAAATTTAAACTTTTTCAAAATAATCATACTTTGGATGATATAGTGTAATTAATGAAATCAAAACTAATTAATTAATATCTCAAACTAAAAATGTCGGATAATGAGTTCCTTCAGTAAGTGGACCATATAAGAAGATAGATTATCTAACGAAGTTATAACCAGAACCACCATCTTGTTGGATATTCATAACGCACGTTGCTTAACTCATTTTTTTTTACAGTATAGGGGAGCAAACCAGCAGTCGGAACCATTTTCGTGACTACCGACGCCCATAGTCATCCGCAGGGAGGTTATACAGATGCGTTGCCCTCCTTCCTCCTCACACCTACATTGGCCAGCGGCTACTTACACACCGCACAGAATGCGACAGCACAGCTTTATGCCGGTATCGAGTAAGCGAGAGGTACCTCCCCAGCCCAGGGTGGCACTGCCTCTTAATAAATATTTAGTATCTACATGTACTTCACATCTTCAATGCAAGCCCTGTAAAAAAACAGAGCAAATGACTTATGCACACTTTCAAAAGTGGCATACAAAAAAACAATTGTTATGTAAAGCAATAATATAAATAAAAAAAACATACACTTTCACACAGCAATAAAAAAGTATGGTCCCAAAGAATGTTGATCACGCAAGGACCAAACCTGTTGGGTTGACCAACTTGTGTATGTCGGTCGCCCGTACCGTCATATTCTAGTTCAGGTTCAAGTCGGATGGACCGGTTGGATGCGACAATCGGTTGTAAATCATCGCCGATGTGGAGGGTTATTGTGATAAATATCGATTCTGCTAATCGAATAGGGTCGCGATCGTGTTCGATTTGTAATATCGATTTTACCAATCGAATAGTGTCGCGATTATTAGTGCATGTATGTGTATGCACTATGTAAACATATTTTTTGTTCTGTTTGCTAAGGGTTAGTAATTAATTTACCTGGAATGCAAATTGCGACAGCCGAAGGATTAAGATAACGCTTATGAAGAAAGATGGTAAGTTGACCTGTGGAGGGGGAGGGGGAACGGCAACGCATCTGTGTAACATCCATGCGGATGTCTATGGGCGTCGATAGTCATGAATATAGCTCCGACTTCTCGTTTGACCCATATGCTATAAAAAATCTAAAAAAGCTGAGGCTAATTTTGTTTCTTAAAAAGCGATGGTGTTGTAAAACGGCCTTAACGAACTAGAACCTTTACCTTACCCACAGATTTAGAATTGTTCTCACTACGTGAAAGATGTACAAAGCGTGGGAGCGAGATATTCAAATTAACTTCCAATCATCGGAAAAGAAAAGAGACAGCAGATGAAGTACATATGAGACAATTATTTTAAGCGAGTAAGAGGCCATAGCGGCCCGATTACATAATAATGACAAAGTCATGTAAGTGTTTTTGTAGTAATTCTGACGAAATATTTTTTTTGTCTCGCCGCTGTTCTGACATTGTGTATCTTGTACATTCTAAATCTTGATCAAACGTACTATGATACGGTGTGAATCTTAACGCCCTTAAGCAAATCGTAGGTACTATTTGGTTATATCAACTTTTCGCGCAACGCAATTCACCGCTATATTGCAATCCCTTTATGACGGCACCGCTTTCCTTTTTTTGTTGACGCAGTGGAATACATATGATTATTATGATACCTAGGAGTCCTGGTGGCCCTAAAACCTTTCTTGTACTCGACACTTAGCGCAATACCGACTAAACCCCTGCGGGTGCTTTCAGCCACTATAATCGAAGGGTTCGGACACGCAGGCAACAAGATCCCTTCAGCGACAGTCGGGTTTCGACAAAAAGGCCAGACTTTTCTTTGGGGGCTGTCACTGAACAGTCTCTACTCCGTCATCGGAACCGTGCAATGGGGTCAGGTTAATAGGCACCGCTTTTCTAGGATAACCAAGCTTAATCGATAATTAAGTTCTCAGTAAAGGCTGGTACGCACTAGCGAACAAAGTAGCGTTATAGATAACATTCTCGTGCGTGCGTCAAACTAACACGCGGAACTAACAGAAATAGCAAACCTTTGTTAAAAGTGTACAACAAATAATCAGAGGTTGTAAACATTTCAATGATAATGTGTCAGTGCAGTTTCCCCCGTTGTTGTAGAATTGTTGTGCCAAAACAATGCGTCGTCGGTTAATGTATTTTGTGCATAATTCACCGAAGAAAACACGGAAAAGTAGGTGTGTGTCAATTTGCAGCACGCGTGCCCCCGTTTTTAGACATTTAGAGAGTTTATTGAATATTTAATATTTATTGGAAATGTCCCCGGGACTTTGTTTACGCAAATTTAATCGTAAAAAAGGTAGGTATTTTATTGCATTGACACAAGGAATACCGGAAAATGGTGATTATTGGCTACTGACATCATTATGCATGTAGCCGTAATGGGCCGGCTCGAACGAACCCCGTTCGTTCGGTACCTCTCGCTTACACGAGACCGGCGTGAAGTGACAGCTGTGTTGTCGCATTTCGTGCGGTGTGTAAGTAGCCGGTGGCCCATGGAGGTGGGAGGAGAAAGGAGGGCAGCGCATGTGTAGTTTCTATACGGACGTCTATGGGCGTCGATTGTCATGAAAATGACTCCGACTGCGCGTTTGCCCCCCTATACCATAAAAATAAAAGTCGACGTCCACTGCTGCTGCTAGTCAAGGTCACGAGCCTACGCACTCCGCCGCCTTGACCAGGTCGTCCGCCGAGTTGAAGGCCGTCCACGCCATCTTCGTGCGGTGCCGCAACTGGGGAACTTTTCTTCCTAGTGGTTGTCAGTTCTGCGAGCAATGTTTACCCATTGCCACTGCAGGCTGTCGAGCATCTTCCACTTGATGCTCGACAGTGATAGTGCCTGGATGGCAGTAACCTCATTCTGTGAAGATGTAATGTCCCACAAGGAGGCTTTGGAGCGGGCCAGAGAGGAAGCAGCAGACCCGCTTCGCAGACGGCGAATGGGGGTTCGTAGGAGACGCTACATCCAGCGGCTTCTACCACCCGTCATTTCTGTAGCCAGGGGCTCAGGATGGGCACCTGACCCCGCATATGGCTCCGGCGTAGTCAGGGTCACTCTAAGTGCCGGAGTGGCCCCTTGCACGATGAAGACCGGTTTCTAGCGGGGGACCGGCCAGTCGCCGGAGTGTCCTGTCGCGCACAGATCCGGGACACTCCATCATGGCGGCCGAAGGCTCTCGCAGTGGTTTTTAGTCGGTAGTGGTACTCTTGTGCCGAGTCCGGCTCACCCAGGCCGGTTGGACGGTGCATAAATACATTTTCAAACAAAAAAAAACAAAAAAAAAAATTGTCCCTTCAGACTGCTGACTCTCAGAGCTATGTCGATTGCCCTATATAAATACTGATTACTCTACTGACGTCATACATAATTACATCTTAAGAATATAGTCTAAATTATATCAAGTCTGGTAAGTAAAGCAGCGCTTTCTATGGCACTAAATCGTCATAAACAGATCTACGCGGCTGAATGCCATCCTTTTATCATCATTTCATCTTGTAGCAATATTTATCTGAGCCGCGCTTCATTCACATCCATAAAAAAATGTGCAAAAAGTGACAAAACTTTGAAGAGTGGGCGCAGTGGTGTCATAAGCGGGTATGCCGCGTATGTTGTGCCAGAGATCACGGGTTCGAATCCCGCCGAGGTCATGAATAGGCGTATAGAGAAATATATAATATATATATACTATAGGTATATTATCCCTAATAGTATCTTACTAACATTATAAATACGAAAGTTTGTGTTTGTTTATTTGTTACTCCTTCACGCAAAAACTGCTAAACCGATTTTCATGAAATTTGGCACACACATAGAGGGTAACTTGGATTAACACATCGAATAGTTTGTATCCCGAAAAAATGTTTCTGCGGAATTTACGCGGGTGAAACCGCGGGGCGCAGCTAGTTATTATATGTGAGTATAAGTTTGTTACGCTTTCACGCCAAAACTATTCAACAAATTGTCTTGAAACTTAGTACACACATTCTTAGAGGTATTAGAAATAACATTGGATATTTTTTATTATTTTTTTTTTATAAATCTAATATTTTTTTGGCATATAGCAATAATTACTATTTAATATTAGAAATTTCATGTAAGGTACTTAAGTAGTCTTAAAGTTATCAAAATTTATTTTATTACTAGCTGTGCCCCGCGGTTTCATCCGCGTTTAATTTCTAAGAAATCCATATAGACTTCAACACCCTATTTCACCCCCTTAGGGGTTGAATGTCTAAAAATTCTTTCTTAGTGGATGCCTACGTTATAACATCTTCCTGCATGCCAAATTATAGCCCGATCCGTCCTGTGGTTCGGGCTGTGCGTTGACAGCTGAATCAGTCACCTTTGAGTTTTATATATATAGATGTTTCCGTTGTCTATGTATATGTAACACAAAGTCGCCTCGCTACATACTATGGCTACATGGCTTTGAACTGGCAACTTTCCTATTTATAATATCACAAAGATTACTAAGTGTGCCCTTAGCTGGCTTTCCGCAGATTAATTCTATGGAAAATATGATAGGCGAATTCAAACTTTGATTGGAGTCGTAAAACGTACAGCGGACGTCGGGTTTGATCGATTGGCGTCGTTTGGAATGAACGGTGCCCTCGCCACAAAACCACAACATGGTTCAGCATACGGAGAGATGAGCGATATGCCTGAATGTGATTAAGGTTCTCTGATGAATGTATTGCTGTTGTGACCAGCGCCGGATTTAGCTCTAGTGGGGCCCAGGTCTTGGAAATCTTGGAGAGAAAGAGCCCCTTTTATAGGTACAAAAATGATTTTTAGACTTTAGGAACGGGGCCTGGGGTTGCAGCCCTCTAAGACCCCTTCGATCCGGCGCTGGCTATGACCAACGCAACCGGAGTAGATGCCTGTTTCACCAATGATGTGCCAATGTGGCAAGTCGGCAAAACAGGACGCACAGGTTTAAAATACCATTAATTAGTTAAGTTTTTTGTATATGACCACGCAATTACACAATAAAAATTAATGTTAAGTGAAGGCAATGGTGCAGGGTGTGTAAAATAACGGGATAATCCACTGGGATTATATTATAAATAGTATATAGCTGATATGTGATGAATTGCATAGTATTAGACAAGTTGTAATTATAATGCAGATGTGCAGCGCCGGATTAAGCTCTAGCGAGGCCCAGGATTTCATGTTGAGAGGGGCCCCTTTTATAGGTACAAAATGCACATGGGGCCCCTAATGCTTATAAAGCCCAGGGCTTCAGCCTTCCTAAGCCCCTCCCACTGGTGCCGGCGACGCCGATGGCTTTCCAACAATGTATGATGAAAATGACATATAATTGTCATTCGTGGAGCATCGCACATGTCAAGTTTATGCACGATACGTACCAGATAAACATCGAATTAGCGATCTTCGGAATCGATAATATCGATAACGTTTCGAAAATGATTTGTATGCTGTACAGGGGCAGCTTTCTACAGCAAAAAAGGCGACGTAAATAGTTTTTGAATCCGTCAGCTTGCAGCTGTTTACTGTTGTTTATAACGCGACATGTCCATGAGGACATTTATTTGTTTTGTTATATATTTTAGAGCTTCTGATAACAATTTACACCGCCAGAAGATAAATCAATAAATTGCAGATTCTATACCACCATTGTAGTATTTTTTTCACGGGTTTTAACACGACAATATACTTATTTATTAAAGATTCTAGCGAAAACATATGTCTTTGCTCGACATTTCGTATGGGTTACTATCACCCGCGCGGCGGTCACGAGCCGGATTTTTGTCTATTATTTTTTCGGATTATGGTTAATAATAACCATGTTAGGCAACGGGAATGAAGATGTGTTGTCGTTATTGTTTTAGATTTATTTTAAAAAGTCTAATCTGACATAATAGGTTAGTAATATTTTCGTGATACTTTGTGCTTTCATGCGATGGCCAAGTCAACTAGACCGGACACAATTTAATTTTTTATTTAAAACATTTTTACTATTGATGTGATGACTATAAGATAAATATTATTAGATTTGCTAACTATGTAATAGCTTACAAAAGGTCCCTTTAATAGTAGGGATTCCATAAACTTCCAAGTTTTTGCTGAAGAAGAATCGAGTTTTGGGACAACTTTTTATGTATGCTATTTATTTAGATAGAAATTAAGGTTATATTTGCTTGATTTAATAATTAATTAAAGTTTCGATTTTTATTACAAAAATAAGCTTTTTCATTAGAAAAAATATTTTTTTAAATGTAATGTATCGACATTTTGTTTTTACTACAAAAAAAGCCTTTTATTTAGAAACGAGATTTTTTTAATGTTTGATTTTACGCCACGAATGGAAATCATTCTTTTGATTACTGAGTAGTTTACCAGTCTCGCAGCCAAGAGTGGTCACGGGACTTGGAGCGTAGCATAGGCTGTGTCATGTTCCGGACTTCTCAAAATAACTAACCACACCTTACACGCCGTCTGGATTGTCAGAAAAACACGTTCACAAAGATCTTTATATTCTTCCCGTATTAAATAATAAAATAACGATTACCTTTCAAATTAGAATTAGATATAGAGAATTGCACGAATGCAATTACATCAACCACAGCTTTAACCCTAGACCTGACCTAAGTAGTATTAGGAACGCTAGCATGGCGCATCCAACTGTTAAATACCTATGAACATAATATATTACGTTTATTACTATTAGAATCTTACTCGAAAGGTACCTTTAACCTTATACTATCTTTTCACACCAACATTCTTATCTTTACATGAGAGGTATGCCAGCCTCATGCTGCATATATATTTTAATCAGTCAAGTTGCAAAATACACTGTAACTAGGGGGCAAACGAGCAGTCGGAGCCATTATTGTTACTACCGACGCCGAGGGACATACGGATGCGTACCCCTACTTCCTTCTCCCACTTGAATGGGCCACCGGCTACTTCACACCGCACAACTCGACAGCATATCTGTCACTTTCCGTCGCGCGTCGGTGCCGTGTATGCGAGAAGTGGTGCCCGCCCAATTGTGCTGCATACATGCATGCAACGTGGCACTACTTCTTACTAAAGAGGTAATAAATAAAATAAATAAAAGTATATTTCAGATTTTGTGGTCCATAGATTTTTAGTGGCAGTTTCCATTTTCTTATATTAGTAGTAGTAGGTACCTAGTAGTTATTGTTCTTATCATTTACGCCGTCTTATGGCAATTTCGACCCAGTAATGCCGTGCTTGATTTTGTTTTCTAATTATATTTATTTGGATGGATCATGGCAAATTTACATCCACTATACAGTTTTCTAGATTTGATTTTAATTGGGAACGAAGACCTTTGGCGCTCTTTGGTAAGAGGTAGTGCCACACTACATGCTTGCATGCAGTCGAATTGGACCGGCAGGACCGGGGAGGTACCTCTCGCTTACACGAGACCGGCGTAAAGTGACAGCTGTGCTGTCGCGTTTCGTGCGGTGTGTAAGTAGCCGGTGGCCCATGGAGGTGGGAGGAGAAAGGAGGGCAGCGCTTCTGTATAGCCTCTATGCGGATGTTTGTGGGCGTCGGTAGTCATGAAAATGGCCCCGGCTGCACGTTTGCCCTCCTATACCATAAAAAAAAGGTCCATGTCTAGCAGTGGACGGCTTGCCGCTGGTAATGATGAAGGGAGCGAAAAACTAATTCCCATAAATTCATTATTGTCCTTGACCGTGTCAACTACTAAATATTTGTAGGTCACAAGGTCTCTCATGTATTTACTGACACATCTTATGACTAAACGTAATTGGTAAACACAATAGAATTGTTCTCAGCTTATGTTTAGTACAAATGTTTTACACAAATGTGACATTGTCTTAGATCATGACGTCTTTTTTTTTTTATGGTATAGGGGGGCAAACGAGCAGTTGTAGCCATTTTCATGACTACCGACGCCCATAGACATCTGCATAGAGACATACAGATGCGCTGCCCCCCTTTCTTCTCCCACCTCCATGGGCCACCGGCTACTTACACACCGCACGAAACGCGACAGCACAGCTGTCACTTCACGCCGGTCTCATGTAAGCAAGAGGTACCTCCCCGGTCGTGCCGGCCCAATTCGGCTGCATGCAAGCATGCAGCGTGGCACTATCTCTTACTAAAAGTCTTGCGGATGATGTACTACTAATCCTGAGAAATTTAGATATGGAGAAGAGAAGAGATTTTTTTTATGGTATAGGGGGGCAAACGCTCAGTCGGAGCCATTTTCATGAATACCGACGCCCATAGACATCCGCACAATATGTAATTATAGAACAGTAGCCCATCCGTACTCACTTACTTTGGAGTCAATAATATCCTAAGTTACTCCTCCACCTTGTAGCTTTTAATTAGTAAAAATATTAATAAGATATATCGGAATATTATACATCGGAAAAATCATTAGACAGTGCTACGCTACATGCATGCATGTAGCTGAGTTGGGCCGGCACGACCGGGGAGGTACCTCTCTCTTACACGATATCGGCGTAAAGTGACAGCTGTGCTGTCGCGTTTCGTGCGGTTGTAAATAGCCGGAGGTGGAGGTGGAAAGAGGAGGGCAACGCATCTGTTTATATCTATGTTTAAAATGGCTTGACTGCTTGTGTTTGCTTGTTTGCTCTCCTATACCAAAAAAATCCTATACGAAGCGCGATTTGGATGATTTTGTTATGAAGACAGTTTGAATGTACAAAAAATGAGTACATGTCTAGTTTAAATGTGGTCATATAGGACCACGATATATATGATATACGTATGACGATTAGCACAGTTGTAATGTAGCGACTATAGTAGGTAGGTACTATATTCTGCACGTCTAGCTAGCGGTCCCGTAGTCGACCCCTGCAAGGTCGTACACGTGTGAAGAATTATAGCGAAGCTCTTGAAACTAAAAAACTCAAAAACTCTGGGCCGGCGCAAGCGAAATGTTACTCATATTAAAAAAGGTGTAAGTAAATAGTGCGTAGGAAACATCATCATAATCGATATCTAAATGTGTGATATTGCTGTTTTTAGTCCATACATTTGTTTTTTTGTTGTTGTTGTCCATTGAGTACGAACCATTCTATACAGGGTGACCCCATGGGCGCTGGCAGCGGGGTGCAAGGGGGTGCAATTGCACTCCCCTGTCGGGAAAGAAAGTATTAGAAGAAAGTAGCCATTGAAAAACTGACATTGTCAGACAGATTGTAAAATACTCGGAACCTTGTTACCCACATGTTATACATGTTTAGTTCTATATTATAAAATGGTTACTAGTATATATAGATGCAGATGCACCTTCCTGAAAATAATCCTGGCGTCGCGCGTCGCCCATGGGTGATCCCATCGCTGCTGTCACCTAAATCGACAGAGGCAGCACTGTGCATCCTTTGATAAAATCATGCCCGGAAGCCTTGAAGCAAAAATAAATTAATCTGGGGGGTCCCGAAACGAAACAATAAAATGTATATACAGGATCAATGTCTATGGCTGCCAGGAATTCTTTATTTTTTTAACTATAATTAATTTCAGACACGCTTCTAACGAAGATAAAACCGATTCATAGCTGGCCACGGTACAATGTCAGCATGCATCTTAAAATTACCAGATACATTTTACGAATTAATCAAAATTAACACAGAACTCTATGGCATATTCGAATAAAAATGTACACTTTTAATTAAAAGTTAGATCATTGTAATTCTTGGAATGCCTTTATAATATACGCCAGTCTGTAAGTGAACAATTATTGTAAGTGGGTATTATTTTTAAGTTGACCATAAAGCCATTTGTAAGCCGTGCGTGATTACCCCATGCCCTTCTTTAAAAAGGCAATTGAATGCGAATAAAAGGACCCACAGGGAACGACATTAGCATATGCTTTGCATCGCATTCCTAATTGCATGGCTCTCTCCTCATCATATTGCAATTGTGACAGCCTAACGGCAGGCAGCATTAATTAGGTGGTGAGACTACAGGCCAATGTCTTTTACTCTATTACGGTATTGCTAACTTATTGCTGCATAGCTGTATTATCTCACAATAGTAAAGGCATTATGCTTATACTGTATCACTGCGTTATTAAGTTACGGCATTACTGCGTCACTAATGTCGCAGTAAATCAAGTAACTGTGTCGTGTTACTAGATTACTGTGTTACTGCATTACTGCGTTACTAATTAGTATATTACTGAATCACTGCGTTATTGCGTTACGGCATTATTACGATAATAAAGTAACACAGGCCGCCTAAGATCATGTTTGTACCTACCCAGAAAAGGGCCCCTTTTTCAATTTCAAGGCTTTCTAAGCCCTGGGCCCCGCCAGAGCTTAATCCGGCGCTGAACACTCAACACAGTGCTTTATTACTAGATTAATGAGTTACGGCATTACTGCGTTTAATTGTCATATTACTGTCTTACTGCATTACTACATTACTTCCTTACGTCCCTACTTTAAACTAAATAGTCTATTGCCTACTCAATTACAGTCATGGGTAGAATTGCTAAAAATATCACATAACAATTTAAAAGAGAAATAACTTTTTTGTTTTAAATCTTAGAGCGAGTTTGTATAGTGTGTTTCGGGGTCGAAGGTTTCTTGTACGTTTTTACTTTTTTACTATGTACATTGAAAATGAGAGTCATGCCTTTATCTGTGTGTGTACGTTTGTGCAAAAGCAAACGGATGTTTCATAACAGTTATAACAACACTTTTTTCTTTAAAGGCATCTAAATTACGTTTTATGCAAGAGGAAGTGACATTGATAGAGCTGTGCTGTCGTGTTTCGTGCGGTGTGTAAATAACCGGTGGCCCATGGTGGTGGGAAAAGTAAGGAGGGCTGCACATCTGTATAACCCCTATGCGGATGTCTATGGGCGTCGGTAGTCATGAAAATGGCTCCGAATAATTGTTTGCCGCCCTGTACCATAGAAAAAAAAGAACGGCCCGATATGAACGTGGAGACATGGAGACAGATCTTTCATGTCTCTGTTTATTGACGGTGAGCTTGTCTAATACGTTTTTAGTAAGCATTTCCTATAGGAGGATCTCACGAGAACTCCATGCTCAGGACAGGTAGCCTGCCATTAAAGATCTAAATCGTAGGTCTTAGGTCGAATAGCCGTGGTCCATTGCTGTTGATGCGAAACTAAGAGAAGCTAAATGATTCTAGACTTACTTAGACTTCTGGATCCTTTAGCTTCTCTAAGCTTATTATTCTGGCCCAGCTACTGTTACCAGCGATTACAACGAATTCTAGCTGAAAGGTGGATGAAATTTAACTTGTATTGGCGAAAAAGTTTAGCCCGAAAATGTGAATTGTCCTGTATGATGGAAATGATTTACCGCCATTTCGCATGGGGATAGTACCACGCTGCATGCATGCATGTAGGGCCATGGGCCTTCACGATCGGGGTGGTACTACTTGCTTACAAGATAGCGGCTTATAGTGACAGTTGTACTGCCGCGTTTCGTGCGGTGTGTAATTAGTCGGTGGCATATGGAGGTGGGAAAAATTTATCCATAAAAATATATACTATATACTATAAAAAATATCAACATTTAAAAGTCAACACGCACACGCACAAGGTTTAATTGCACAGCAAAAGCTTGATGATGATTCAACAATAAACATCCACGTGAGTCCCACTTCGCCATTTATCTTTCGAATAAAATAAAAAAAAAATCGAAAGTCATCCCAACTTTCACACGAGCGAAACAAAACCGAAAACTCCCTGCAGCCTCGTTCCAAAAAACCTTATCTCGCTTAACATATTATTAAATGTTTTGATTATCTTACATTTATTCAAATTTGTATGTGAAACGTCGAAGTATAATACATATAAATATATATCAACGTGGAAAATTTGTGTTTTTGCATATTCATTTATCTTAGTAGAAGTAGGACAGTGGTGATTCACCAGAGTCGTTGATGCCTATCTTATGATATTGTCAACGGAGCGCCGGATTGAGCTCTGGCGAGGCGCAGCGCTTGGACCTTGAAATTGAGAAGTGCAGTGGCGTAACTGCAGGCCTATGGAGGTAGGAGGAGCAAGGAGGGCAGCGCAACTGTATAGCCTCTATGCGGATCTTTGTGAGCGTCGGTAGTCATGAAAATTGCTCCGACTGCTCGTTTGCCTTCCTATACCATAACAAAAAAAAAGGTAGCAAGGAAGGGGCCCCGGTCAGAGGAGAATCTCAACTAAATAAAAAAGCCTCTTTGGTCTTGGGGGCCCATCCGATGAATTTACCACGGCCCTCGAGGGGTACGACTGTACCCCGCCACTGCAAGTCGAGGACTTTTATGGGTACAAAAATAACCCATAAGGCCCATAACCCTTTCGGCGCCCGGGTCTGTGCCCCCCCCCCTAGCCCTACCTGGATCCGGCATGTAATGTCATAATTCATCTATGCTCGTCTTGACGTTTATTTAGAACGATTGCGATGACGATAATGTCTGTTATAGACCATACCGTTGATAAATCCGCATGTTTTTTCGGCAGCTCCTTTTTTGAAGAACAACAATGATGCATACAGACTTTCGCATTTATAGTATAACTGTGTATCTACTTTATGTCATCATCATCATCTTCTTCATCATCAGAAGGGGAACGTCCACTGGTGGACATTACCTCCCCCATAGAGCGTCAAAGGTTGTTGGGGTATCGCTCAACTTTACATACTTTACGAATTTTCAAATATTTAACATGAATATTTGACGATACACAAAGGGACCATTACGGTGAAGATAGAGTCTTTATTATAACTAGTAATAGTTTATAACTAGTAATAGGCACATTTATTCGTAGTACAAAAGAAAGACGAGTAAAAGTACTGGGTACTTACGTACCTATGATAAGGGCATTTGTCACGATGTAGGTTATCATTACAAATTTGAAACAAAAAACGTTAACCATGCTTTAAGAATGTCCAGCGCAAAGGGGCTGATAAAAATATCATTAATGATAACAGACAAAGAGATTTGATTAGATTTTTTTACGGTTTTTTTAGCTAAATACCCTAGCATTTTTTGGGCATGCAATTGTATATACAAGAATGATGCATGCAAGGACATACAAGCGAACAGATGTAGAAAAATATAATCCTTACTTTGGTAAATGGCTGCAGTACTTTTACTTGTAGACGACATGACATGACAAAATATGAAGTATGATAGAACCAAGAAATGTAAAGTTGTTATAGAAGTATGTAAATAAAATTGGTAACAGGCAGTGGCGTAACTATTTCGTTCGAAGCCCGTGGCAAATTCCTCGGATGGGGCCTGTCTCTTCTAACTAATGAATGGTCCAACTAGTAACAGAACAGTACGCGTTCTGTTACTGGGGGCCCCCACAAACCGGGGCCCGTGGTATTTTGCCGACTTGCCACTCTATGGTTACAGGAGAAAAGACATGGGTTATATTTAGTCATAATAACATATCATAAACAAAGTTCGCAATAAAATTATTCCCAAGTCATTTTTTTAAGTCCATATGTAAAGATTACGCGAAAATCCGGGACGAACGTGTAGGTGATGTACCTAACCCAAATCTAGTGGAATATCATAAATTCAATAAATTTGATAGCAATTAAAAAAATTGTTTAATATTATTATCAGTTGCCATAACTGAACTGAACTGAACTCTACAGTATATTTCTATATGTCTACACTAGCTGTGCCCTGCGGTTTCACCCGCGTTTAATTTCTAGGAAATCCATATAAACTTCAACACCCTATTTCACCCCGTTAGGGGTTGAATTTCTAAAATTCCTTTCTTAGCGGATGCCTACGTCGTAACATCTACCTGGATGCCAAATGTCAGCTTGATCCGTCCAGTGGTTTGGGCTGTGCGTTGATAGATGGCCATGTCACGTTTGAGTTTTATATATATAGATATTATTTGAAGAGACATAGAAGCATACCTATCTACCCTTATACCTTTTCATAATAGAAACAATCTACTATAGAACTGTACGGAGTTTGAATCTTTTGATGCTGCGTCTGATAATATTAAGAAATTTAAGATAAGTATGGAGATTATTTGAGCATTTTCTGCTGCGTCCGTTGTACTTTATGAAAATTCCTTAGCGTACCCAGCTATTAAGCCAGCCAAAATAAGTACAAAATAAAAAGAAACATATTATTATATCTACTAACATAGTTTATAAGTTATTTATTCTTATTTTTTACTAACAACATAATATGGACCTAATGTCTGAAATAAAATAATTTTATTTCTATTTTATAGGTATCGTCGCTCAATCCGTCGTTTGAAGACGTTAAACTACGACCTCATACATCCAGCCAGACTTTATCGATCTGTACGTTAGTATAATGAATGGCTTGTAAATCGAATTTCATGTCGTTTGTGGCTGTATCAACCACAGGCCCAATTGGGCCACGCGAGTGTGTGGGGGCCGAAGAAGCGTGTGTACACGACCTGTGAGTAACAGAATTTACTGCGTCGAAGAGCTCATCAAAATACAAATCAAACATTTGTAACATGCAGTGTTACCATGCATGCATGTATGTAGCCGATTTAGGCCCGCACGACTAGATAGGTAGGTAATGTGAAGAGAATAAAATATTAAAGATGTAAAATTCTCATTTTTATTATTGTTACTACATGCCCCAATAGATTTTACAACTAGACCCAAGCACGGGGACAATTGTAACACCTACCTATTAAAAAAAATATTGAAAAAGTTATCACAAGATTTGATATTTTTTCAACTAGATTTCATAGATAACTAATCATTGTATCAATCAAAATTTTGTTAGAGATAATTTAACAAATACGTGTCAAGAGATATAATTATTTTTAAAAATTGCTACAACAATCCCCCCGCTCCCCTACCTACCTACGTCTAGCTTACACAATACCGGCGTAAAGTTACAGCTGTGCTGTCACGTGCGGTCTGTAAGTAGCCGGTGGCCCATGGAGGTGAGAGGAGAAAGGAGGGCGAAATGATGAAAATATTTAAATCCAAGCCTCAAATCGAATCTCGCCAATTGAAAAACTTTCCCACTATTTTTGAAGAATACTCAAAAGACTGCGAATCATTTATAAAGGCTATTTGTATGTAGAGCGCATAATTATTATGCTGATGCGTGCGTCTGCCTGAATTTGGCATATGAGGAAAGCAATGACATAAACATGTATATAAAACGATAAACTAAAAAACCCAATACGCTTGGTTTAGTAAGAGGTAGCGCCATGCTGACCAGCACGACCGGTAAAGTACCATTCGCAAATATGATACCGGCACATAGTGACAGATATGCTGACGATTTTCGTGCGGTTTGTGTTTCCGCTGGCCCTTAGTAGAGGAGGAAAGGAGAGCAACGCTACTGTATAACAATTGTGGATGTATATGGGCGAAGGTAGTCATCATCATCATCATCATCAAGTCATGTTGCCAGGAAACGAATCTAGGTCTTATATTCGTTTCCTCTATCTAACCTATCTATAGGCATATCTTCCTACACATGTACCATGAAGGGAAGAGGAGGAAGGAGGGCAGCGCATCAGCTGTATAGCCTCTATGCGGATGTCTATGGGCGTCGGCAGTAATGAAAATGATCCCATTGTTCGTTTGCCCCCTTATACTATAAAAAACGCACTACTTTGGCTGATTATGAGTGACCGGCGGAAAGTGACAGCTGTGCTGTCGGCTGTCGCGTTTCGTGCGGTGTGTAAGTAGCCGGTGGCCCATGGAGGTGGGAGGAGAAAGGAGGTCAGCCTCGTCTGTACAGCCTCTATGCAGATGTCCATGGGAGTCGGTAGTCATGAAAATGGCTCCGATTGCTCGTTCGCTCCACCCTATACCATAAAAAAGCCCAAAACAGTGCGACTCACATATAAAGCCCATTCATATGTAGAGCGCATGTGGCGTATGAGGAAAGTAATTACATAAACCTGTTGTAAAGAAGACGGCACAATAAAAACCTGACACCAGCACACGAGAATAAAGCAGGTGATTCTCGTTATATTCTTTTATATTCCGTGAGAGTTATTGAACTCAATGTCAGAAATCAGAAGAGTGAAACAAAATGTCTTATTTCATCTTTTTTTATATGTGTGAAGGGGCAAACGAGCAATCGGAGGAATTCAATGACTATCGACGACCACAAACATCCGCAGAGAGGTTATACAGTTTCGTTGACCTCCCTTCTCTTCCCTCCACGAGCCACCGGCTATTTACACACCGCACAGAACGCGACCGCACTTCACTTTATGCCGGTTTCGCGTAAGAGAGAGGTACCTCCCCGGTCGTGGCGGCTAAATCGGCTACATGTTAGCATGCAGTGTGGCACTACCTCTTACAAAACTTATTGAAATCAAAGCCAGAATTCAGAAAAAGTATCAAAAAATCTTATTTCTCTTCAAAATGTATAAGTATTCTCCCTTATTATTTAAAACCATAATATATTATGATTTGATATAATGATGAACTATGACCCTAATGGCCGGTTTTGCAGGTCAAATAAGGTCTCGATTAAACTATTAGGAATGTGTCGAATATATTGAATTTCATCTCCGCAGGTTCCAGTTAGCGGTAATTTAATATGAAGCGTTTGGGTTGTACTTAATTAAAAGTTAAGTATCAAATAGCCGTTACGCACTTTAATGGGAACCTATGAATTCGCCCCTAACAATTAAATAAGGCGTAAAATGAGTAAAAATTGTAAATAATAATAATAGAGTTTGATTTCGCTCTCGCTCACACGATATCATCGTAAAGTGAGTTATGCTGTCGCGTTTTGTGCGGCACGTGAGCTTACGGTGGCCCATGGAGGACGAGGAGGAGGGGCAACGCATCTGCACAACTTTTATGTGTATGGTCATGGGTGTCATTTGTTAACCACTACAAAAGACACCGACTGCTAGTTAGCATACCTTTAGTATACAAGGTTTGTACAAGCGAGAGGCTTTAAATTAAACCACATATACTATGAGTGCCTACAGTTAATCCGAAACTATTAAAAAAAAGTTTACGACAAGTATACGAAAATACATTTCTCAAACAAGTTAAATGTCGAAAAATTGTTATCACGCTTTGTACCGGGCGGCTACAGCAAGCACGGGTTATATGATCCCGGCCGGCCATAGTCGGCGATCCGCTGCGATACAGCGTGTATGTAGTGAGGCTACAAATTATTTATTAAAAATTCCTGCGGCTAAACTATTGCTCCGATTGATCTGTTTATAGTTGTGAAGCCTGGAAATTATACACTAAATATTTTTTCATTTAATGGCTCTCGCTTTTATCAACCTTGTATAAAAATCCCGTGGTTTCTAATGTGCAATTATACGCCCGTTGTAAGAGGCCGCAGTTAAAGTTGTAGTCGGTACTAAGTGCATTAATCGTATGAGTAATACACATTCCGTACTGTATTCCTAATAGAGATTATTCTTATTATTATTTCTTATTAAGTAGGTAGAGACGGCCTCGTGGTGTAGTGGTAAGCATGTCCAACTAAAGAAGTGAGGTTCCAGGTTGGAACTTGGAATTCCTGTTAGGACCAAAACGTATTAAGGGAATTTTTCAATTTCTAATGACAGTTCCAAGTCAGAAAGTAGGCTGTGTTACAATCCTGTGCCTTGGGGAGAACGATAAGCTGTGGGCATGATTAGCCCTTAGGATAATTAGGCTGCAGCCTAGGGCTAGGCTAGCCTTGTGTTACAAGAAGAAGAAAGATACAAAAATTATAATTTGATGAAGTTCAAACAGGACACATCGAGTTGGAAGGGAGACCGTTCTTTGTAAATATAATTATTACGCAGCCATCGCATTGCATTGAGATTGCCTCAAACTACATTTAAAAAATATGCAAACAATTTATAACGCACTCTGCGTTTACGCACATACAAAGTTTTTTTTTTATGGAAAGTGTATGAACATGAGAATTAATTTATTACAAAAAAGCTAATGAATTACAACAAATATATGTCACTGATTTGGAAGGAACTTTTACAGAAGAATATATCCTTTTGGCGCAATTTCTATGATCGGACATCGATACTGAGAAATTCATTTCTGTAAGGAACCCAAAGGGTTGGTAACAGTTAATGAACAGTTTTAATATCTTATACATGTTCCCGAATGTAGAAATACTCGTAGTATTAAGATTTTTTTAGCTATGAATGTCCAACTGCAGCGTCGATTTTTTTTTTCAGCACTCAAAAGAGTAGAAATTATTTGCGCTCTACGTTCAATCAGCAAAACTTGCAGCTCCATCCCTATTGTTATATATATTAAAAATAATTTCTTACAATCTTTCAATTAAATTAGAAAAAAATGTGAAAAAATTTTCCAATCAAAAAGTAAGAAAAAGTCACAACCTCGTAGGTCGTGACTTTTATTCAATAAATTTTATATTAATTATTTGATTGCTTTATGTAAATTTAATTACAACCAGTTTAATAAAAGGCATTTATATATCTAATCATTAAATGAAAGAAATTTAAACAATTTTATTCTGTATTGTTTGGACAAATTAGATGTTAAAAAATTTAATTGTTATAAGTATTATATTTTTTCATTGATTATATTTAAAATATACGTATGGTCTGTTATTATGTGTACATAAATATATTATTTTGTTTGATGAAAAATATCAGTGTGTATCAATTTTGTTACACCCGTAATTATTTCTGGGCGCTTTCGTAAAAAATCTACTCTAACATATCTTATTTAATTTCATTTATAAATAATAATAGTGAATCATATATGTATAATATTTAATAATTATACAATAACGTAAAGATTAAAGACAGTTTTTTAGAGCATCTACAATATTAAGTCAATTAAAAAGCAAGCGTATTACAGGTTCTATATGTAGGATCTTATCTAGGCTGCATGTTGAGCTATATTTTATACGCGACAACTGTCAACAGACATCGATAATTGAAATAATCGGTAAATACATCGAACGTTACTCACCTTTGATCACACCAAAATATATCAACACAGATGTCCTTGAACACACAACTCACAATGTCACCAAACGGTTTTCAGTACCACTAGTGTTGTACCGTTGCCAAAATTTCGCCAACTTTCGGCAATTACAAATTCAGTATCGATTTTTATTCGACGAGTCAACCCTCGCGGCGATCGGTTCCTACTGCTGCGCCGTTGGTATTCACCGGCCGCCAAAACTCTCTTTACTAATTTGGATGCACGATGCGTCAGCTTTTCTCTTTATGAAACAATGGAGCGTCGCACCCTGGGGTGATAGGTCCAACATCGTTTGGAGGTCGAGTGGTCGCTCATAGTGAGGAGAGCCGCGCGTCAGGTTGGTACCGCTGTGGAATGGTTTATGCGCGTCGGCTCGCAGTTGGCCACTGGGTTAGGAGTCTTTTTCCTGCTCCATAATGGGCCGGCTGACAAACCAGTACACGGGTTTCCATTTCATCCAGCCAATTTATTGTCCTTGTTCGATTTGTTCGGGAAAGTTCTTTTTTGTATAAATTACTGATGTTCGTTTTTTAACTGACTTTAATAAAACGAGGAGGTTTTAAATTCGACTGCGTGCTGTTGTATGTATGCTACGCGCTTCGTCAATTATTGTGGGACAATTTTTTTTTGAAAGGCATAAGACACACAATATAGGTAATGACGGGATCCCGGAAGAATCTGGGCAACCCTCAAAGTTTTTATGTACTTTACCTAAGCACATATAAACATTACTACTTATACTTATTGTTTTATTTATTAAAACATAAATATGCTTGTTTGTAAATTAAAATATGCTTGAAGTCGTTTTTATGTTTTTGTTACTGAAAATATAATATTTTTTAACAACTTACCTAAAATTAATTAAGTTACTTTTTTTGAGATAAAGTAATACAATGTGTATACTTTTTAATTTGGCAAATGGCTAATTTCACTAATGTAATAATGGGACACATCTCCTTCCTATATCTATATATTTAAAAGGCGAAACTGACTGATTTATCTATCTGTACCCAATATCTGCACAGCTGAAAATACTAAACCCAGAAACTTGAAACTTGGTAAAGATATTTCTTTCATGATGTAAGTGAATACTAAGAAGCATTTTTAGAGATTCAACCCCTAAGCGGGTGAAATACGGGGATGAAGTTTATATGGAATTTTCACATTTTAATAGGTAACATCTTGACTACAGTCAAAAATTATCTGTGTAGATGAAGTTGACAAAATTGAAAATTCCTCCCTAGAGGAGTTAAATTGAGGGTAAAGTTTGTGAGGTAATTTTCTGGTTGCCGGACTTAGAAGTAAAAATATTGGTATTCAGGGTCCATGATATTATAAAGAGGAAATATTTTTTTTTGTATCGAATAGGCTTAGAAATTATTGGCCCGGTTTTAAGTAGGTTATTATTTTATTATGATTGGCTATTTTATATTTGACCCCCAACAAATTAGTCATGAGTTGGCTAGTCTATTATAATATGTATAATATGTAGATAATGATAATAAAAACAAGATTTATAATAGATTATATATGTATATGTATACTAACCGAAAACTTAATTCAAATAGCTTGTTAAAACAAATTTAACATAGAGAAGAAATTAAAATTTATAAATAAGACTATTATATCATTCAAAGGGTTAATGTAGTTTTTTTAATACAAGGGGGCAAACGAGCAGTCAGAGCCATGTTCATTACGCTCATAAACATGCGCATTGCGCATAGAGTTTTTACAGGTGCGTTGCCCCCCTTCCTCCTCGTTACATAAGCCACTACTTACACACCGCACGAACCGCGACAGCACAGCTGTCACTTTACGCCGGTCTCGTGTAAGCGAGAGGTACCTCACCCGTCGTGCCGAGCCAAATCGACTACATGCATGCATGCAGCATTTATTTTATTAAAAAAATAATAAAATATAATAATAATAATAAGACGAATTTCGACTACGGCGGCCATCTCTATAAAGACAAGCCAGGTGCGCAGGACATATTCCTCCTCCTGACAGCCCAACACGCTATGAGTTCATTTGTTAGAATACAGGTCCGACCAATTTCGGACCGCGCGCAAGCCTCCCCGTAAATAGGTTACGTTCCCCAAACTATCCGGTGCATCTTCTGCCCATCTGCGGGAAAAGAAGGGGGTCTGTCCCCCTATCGTAATCACTAAACCAACAGACAGAAAAGTCTTCATCAGTCCGACGAACAGTGATAGTAGTGTTCAACTATGCTACCAACTTGTAAGAGGACCCTTCGAAAAAAAAAAGTGAACAAGTGTACGCAGACACAAGTGCACTCTCTATTCCCTCATTCTCCTATATCGATGGGACGGCAGTCCGACACCAACGGATATAAATCAGGCGCAGGACCGAGGACTTAACGTTCTTTCCGAGGCACAGGAGTGTACCTAATACCACCAACTTCCCAGCTTCGGACTGTTATTACTTATTAGACATTGAATACTCCCAGTAACACTTTTTGGTTCAACCGGATTCGAACCTGGAACCTCACGTCTGTGATCATGCTGACCAATTGACCAAGAGGTAGTAAAATATATGCATAAGGATAAGATATAGTTTGTGTTATATTTTTCTTCCTTTTTTTCATTTAATAACTTTTCACGGAGCCTAAAACAAAATAGGAATACTAGCTGCGCTCCGCGGTTTCATCCGCTTTCGATCCCGTGGAAATATCGAGATAAATAATAGACGTTGGCCGATTCTATAGAGATAGAGATTATAACTATCTAGCCATCAGATGTAACCGTAAAATCCACACAAATATAAACAAACACAAACGTCATGCCACAAAAGTATATTATTAGAGCATTCAACTTTTACAAAAAACTGCTTAAATTAATTATACAGCCTCTACAGACGAATCTTACCATAAAATGTATAGATATAGTGACAATATTTATGTCTATATCTATATTATGAATATTGTAAAGATGTAAACTTTTAGATTTGTTTGTTTGTATGGGGTATTAGAACCTTAGGAAATACTAATCCGATCATAAAACAATCTTTCACCAATTGAAATATATGAATAATCAAATGTAACATAACATAAAAGGTTGATAAAAGCGAAAGGCATTAAATAAAACCACATATTTAGTGTATCATTTCCAGGCTACACAAATATAAACAGATCAATTGAATTGATGCAATAGTTTAGTTACAGGACTTTTTTAAAGTTTTTTCTCACTACATACACGCTGTATCGCAGCTGATCGCCGACTATTGCCGGCCGGGGTCATTCACCCCGTGCTCGCTGTAGCCGCCCGGTACAAAGATTGATAACATATTTTCGCTATTTATCTTGTTTGAAAAAAGTCTTTTCTGTCGTCAACTTTTTTAATAGTTGCGGATTAACTGTAGGCACTTATAGTATATGTGGTTTCATTTAATGCCTCTCGCTCTTATCAACCCTGTATAACAATCTTTCACCAATTGAATGCAACACTACGGAGTAACATAGGCTATAATGTAATTAGACTTGAATAATTTCGTCGCCCAAGACCATGGTGTAGTCTAAAATAAATTAGAATCTTTATTTACTTCTACATATTTTTTATAGTACTGGGGGCAAACGAGCAGTAGAAACATATAAAACAATTAAATACATGTGCTATTGAAAGACTTATGTTACAATCTTCAAAACTTCGACAGCTCAATAGAATATTATATTAATAATTTTTTTATGATAAAGAAGAGTTTTCCAATATTTCACTGTTTACTGTGTCTAAGTGTCCCATACGTAGTGCAGATGCCTGTGGGATCTCTATATAATCATATCCACCGGTGACCCAAGAGATATCGATAATTATTATATCTCTAAATAATCGTATACTTACTCCGGTGATCCAACAGATATCGATATTTATATCTCTAAATAATCATATACTTACTCCGGTGATCGAACAGATATCGATAATTATATCTCTAAATAATCATATCCACCGGTGACCCAAGAGATATCGACATTTATATCTCTAAATAATCAAATCCACCGGTGACCCAGGAGATATCGATATTTATATCTCTAAATAATCATATCCTTCGGTGACCCAACAGATATTGATAATTATATGACTATATTTCCTCAGATGATCCAACTGCCTACTGTCATCACTCATCAGTCAGGTGAGCAGGGATACAAAAAAATAAGATATAGAAAGTCGCAGGCATCAGTTAGTTTAAATTGTAGCTCTGTATGGTGTGTAACGAGTCTTTTATCTCCTTGTCGAGGTTGAAAGCGAAATCTCGTTTAAGATATCAGATATGTACTACATAATATTACATTTTTCATTTCGTCTGTGACCTTGATTTTTGGGAACATTTTTAAATGTACGAAAGTCTTTGTAAATTTATTTGTAAAATGGTCCCACCATCTTCATATTTTTTTTTATTTCTTTTTTATGTTATAAGGGGGCAAACGAGCAGTCGGAGTCATTTTCATGACTACCGACACTCATAGCCATCCGTATAGACCTGCTTACTCCTCCCATATCCAGGAGCCATTGATGTGTATTGTCAATGTAAATGTTTGTTTGTATGTTTGCTATTCTTTCACGCAAAATCTACTGAACAGTTTTGGATAAAATTAGGCACAGATATACAGTGCGATCGGGAGGCATATATCCAGCATTCGTTGAAATCAGGATGATAATTATTATTACAACTAGATGCGCCCCGCGGTTTCACCCGAGTAAATTTCGATCCAAAAATAGAAAATCATCCCAGCGCATCCCATAGGAACATTTTTGGGATAAAAACTATCCTGTGTGTTAATCCATGTTACCCTCTATGTGTGTGCCAAATTTAATGAAAATCGTTTTTCGAAAAAATTCTAATGCTAGGTATATTAGTGACCAGTCCTTTGACCTTTTAGCAAAAAAAGAACCTTTTAGCAAGAGGTAGTGCCATGCAGCATTGCAACTGAATTCGTCCCGATAGCGACCAGCGACGTACCTCACGCTCGCATGATATAGTGTCCAGTGATCGAGTCAGTGTAGAGAATTGGCTCAGTTCTGTCTCAGACAGCATATTCTTCCCTCTTTTAACCAACTTCAAAACACGAAGAAGCTCTCAGTTAGACTGCAGGTTTTTTATATGTATATTACCCGAAACGTTGTTAATTGCGTGATTTTCAAAATATTATATTGTTCGAAAGACTTTTCTCTGGAGGTCAGTCAACTTTACCTAATCATAATCTGATAACGGATCCACGTAATTTAAGAAACCCCTAAAAAAGAATGTATTGTAGGTATACTAGGCTAGCGCCACAGATCATGTTGATATATCTATGGTTGGACTTCACCAGCTAAACCAAGAAATATA